>JAUTBV010144699.1:0-25995 GCA_032361325.1 Lepetodrilus fucensis | reverse complement strand
GTGGGGTAGGTGTTTATGTGGGGGTCAGGTCTGGGGAGATGTGTGGGTGTGTGTGTTGTTTCTGTAGGGGTTGGGAGAGATGGGGGTGAGGGGGTGTTGTGTATGTGGGTGAGAAGGTGTGTGGTGTATTTGTGGGGGATGGGGTTTGTGTATGTGTGACTGGGAATGTGTGGGTGTGGTGTGTTTCTGTGAGGGTCAGGTATGTGGATGTCCAGAATTATTCTTCCATGGTTCCTGTTCTTTTGCTTTTAAGATGTTTATAATGTTTTCCAATTGCTTTTTATATCTTCTATAAACTTCCCTTTTGTCTTCAGCAATGAGCAGTTGGAGCAAGACAGCAAAAAGCATGAAGAACAACTGAGGTAAGAATGAGTTCATCGGACTTCACAGTTGATGGTTGCCCAGACTACTCCATGTTAGAGAACAGCTGTGGCAGTGTTTACATCTAGTTTAGTTAGGCACAACAGTTTAGTTGTGATAGTGTCTATCTATATTCCAGGCACAACACTGTTGTCATGATGGGAATGCAGGATACTATCAATGAGTTACAGCGAGAGTTGTCTACCCTTGGTAAATCTGCAAAGAGGTCCCGATCCACAACACCCAGTCTGACTCAGGTATTTACATATAGACAACGTCACTATTAATGGATTCCTTGCATTATCTAGATATGACGATTTACCACTGTTATTGTGGGACACTCAAGGAGTCAACATCATTAACTCTCTCCTTGTTGAAGACAACCGTTAATGCCCTAAAGAGTAGTGCCTGTGTCTAATCCAGCAGTGAGAGGGTTAATGTAATGATTGAAATGTATTGGGCACATCCTGTGATCTCTGTATAGGTTGACTCTATGTAATGTAAATATTTAACATATTAGGTACATCTGTGATTAATGGTATGGCCAGATGTATCTTTGATTTGGTACCATTTGTGTCTCATTGTTACTACATGTGTCTGATATATTTATGTACAAATGTATCCTTCACAGAGACAACAGCTGCTGTCTCCAGAGACATCAATTATGTTCACGCGTCTCGACTCGGAGAGAAATGCCAAGATCATGAAGAAAGCTGTGCTGGATGACCGATTGGGGTCTGACAGATACAAGGTGGGTTCCTGTCTGACAAATACGGGTAGCTTCATATCTGACAGGCCAAAATGGGTTCATGTCAGACAAATACAGAGTAGCTTCATATCTGACAGATGCATGATGGGTTCATGTCAGACAAATACAGGGTAGTTTCATATCTGACAGATGCAAGATGGGTATCAAAAGACACAGGGTGGACATGAGATACAGTTAAGGCAGATCAGATCAAACAGATCGGGGTGGTGTTCAAGTGCACTCTTTTCCACCGTTACACACTCTGTAGTTGTACAATGACCGACTGTAATGTTGACGTGTTGTGGCAGGAGGCAGTGAGTCAGATGAACCGCTACGTGAGTCTCCCCGCTCAGCGACTGACCCACCTCGTCAGGAAGTATGTGCACCACTGTCGTATGAAGGCCATCGAAGGTACGCCGCTAAGTCAATTAATGTCATTTTAATTTGATGCTATCAGGCCTGTATAAAGGCCATTTAATGTCCAATGCAGTTTGAATTTCATGACAGTTTGAATTTAATTTTGATGCTATTTCTTATGAAACCTGACTCAAATTTGTTTAATTTTAACATTTTAGACCTGTAAATGCTATAATTATCTACATAATCATCCCAGAGATATGAGTACTCTTGTATTTGGATTTGGGACTGTGTGTTTCAGAGAATGTCAAGAGCAGTGACAGCATCAGCGAGAATGTGTTTGAAGTCTTGGACAAAATGGAGGCACTCCAGAATGAGGTATGACCTACTTTAATTAGCTTTAATAACCTCTTTTATTTAATGAAGTTTATGGATGGTCCTTGTCCGCCCAATTTCCCTAAAACACATGTAAGCAATAGATAGATATAGAATTGATTTTTCCCTGTATGATATCATCTGCATGTAGATCACGTTCTGCTCTAAAACACCATTCACAGTTCAGATATATATTTTCTTAAATCCAGCAAGCATCATGTTAATGTTCTGGTTACAGCGTGCACGTAAATGGGCAGAACGTATGGACGACATGGGCAGTGAAAGGGTTAAGATGGCCAACATGTTGATGGAGACGCTCGACTACATCGAACAGGAGTCTGGGCTCTTCCTCATCAAACCCATGTACTCGTACCGCGCTAGGTGGGTACCATGTGGGTTCCATGTGGTTGGTGGGTCAATGTGCTAGGTGGATACCATGTGGGTTGCAGGGTCAATGTGCTAGGTGGATACCATGTGGGTTCCAGGGTCAATGTGCTAGGTGGATACCATGTGGGTTGGGTGGTCAGTGCTAGGTGGATACCATGTGGGTTCCAGGGTCAATGTGCTAGGTGGATACCATGTGGGTTGGTGGGTCAATGTGCTAGGTGGATACCATGTGGGTTCCAGGGTCAATGTGCTAGGTGGATACCATGTGGGTTTGGGGATGAGTGTCACTCTCGAATATGGGTAGGATATTTTCCAATCTCCACATCCTTATGTGCAACACTGTACAGTATATGATGGACAACTGGTTGCTAGAATGAGTCTGATCGTATGAAGATGTACATGGATCAGGAGACCTAGATGTATTTTTATCATCTTGATTTCTTTCTTAGAGAGATGAAGCAGAAGTATGTCGGCAAACTGTCACGTCCGGTTCATCCCCAACGAGCATCACCATCTAGAGACACAGTTAGCTCCCTTGCCCCTGCACCCACGCCGTCCTCGCACATCCGACCAATGAGAGACGAGCGTCTGTACCACAAGGTATGGATGACGGTGTGGTCCATGGAAAATTGTAAAAATTATAACAATAATAATAATAAAATAATAACTATTATTGTAATATGCTTCCCGCATCATTTAAGTAATGATGAAGGCGCTATAATAAAAGGTATGAAAAACTAAAGATAAGCACTGGACAGTGGAATGTTATAGATGTCTATGTAGGTAACTGGGCGCATAACAAATTTCAGAAAGTCCAAAAAGGACAAAGCTTAAAACATTTATTCCTAGTGCTTTCGTCATCAAATATGTGTAAAAGCTTCCTTCATGAACAATTCGCTCCCTTACATAGTATGCCCTGCCTCATTGTTCTTTCAGATTACCTCCCCTGCTGTAGGTCCTCGTCCTGCACCACTGCGGCCACTAGAGGGCGACACTGGGGGAGTTTCCGGTGCCTCCATGGCATGGGTTGGACAATCCCCAAGACAGACCTGGAGTGTGAGTGTTGTCATGGGAACACTAAATAGTGCTGACATATGGTTGATCTCCACTAATTCAGTACAGTCATAATAGTGCAAGTTTATGTTTTTTCTTTTGTCAGTTTTCCTCATCGTATGCCAAGAACGTTCAGAGTGATTCTGCTAACCTGTACAACACACCTCGAATCCTAGAGCTGGATATAAACAGGATGCTGATTGGACAGAATAACATCAGGTTTGTAAGAAACGTGGAGTTTATTTTTTTTTTTAATTGTGCATTAATTGCTGATAATCTGCTAACAGTTACCCAACCTGTTGATATTACCCATCATATGCAACCTATCGATGTAACCCCTTTTTTGTTTGTGAACTATATTTTATACTTATTATAGATATTCATAGGTATTCAACTTCTTTTGATATACTATTATGCCAGGGTGGACATCCATTTTGACACAATATTCACAATGTCATTCTATTACCACCAGTTCTCAGATGCCTCAGCCACTCACAGACGACCGACTGGTTAATGCTTCTCAAAACAACCTGCGATCTTACGTGACTGTCAATCGTCCTGTTGCCACGCCAACAACCCTCCCTTCCTCCAGCAGACCAAAGTCCATTCCAGGTCAGTACTGTAGTCATTCCTGTAAGAGCATCAGTAATTGGCTGAGGATCTCCTGTAAGGTCTCCAGTGATTGGCTCAATGTCTCTTGCAAGATATTCACTGATTGGCTCAGGATACCATGGCCTGAGCAGATCGAGTATTTCTCTAAGTATACTTTACAATTCTACAAGTATAATGACAATGATAATAATAATCATTATCATTATCATTATCATTATCATTATCATTATCATTATCATTATTATATACTATGGCCACTTATTGTATTATCATGATACTCACAGTGACGTTAAACTCCATATTCACTCACTCACTCATCGTAATAGACTTCTAGAGGCTCATCACAGCTTCGATGGAGAGGAAGATATGTTACATTTATTACTTTTTGTGTTGTCCAGGTACCCCCAGAGATTCTGTCCCCCCTAGCACGCCCCATCAACCGACCAGCGCGGGCCACAAGAAAGTGAGAGTAGCCGAGACAGACATGGAGATTCCTACCTCAATGAAACACTCACACAGCCCTCCTCTTCCACCCATCAGCTCAGGTACAATCACTGACACCAATATACCTGACACTTGTCACAATAGTCACACATGACAGGATACTGACACATTACACTGACAGTTGACACAATACTGACACTTGATGCTGCCATGTGACACTGAGAGTGACACATCGCACTGAAATTTGACACTGATAATAGCATATGTTATAAATGCCAGTGATAATTTAAGGTGACACCTGACACTTCATACTGACACTGATGCCCGACAGTGGCACGGCAACTTGACACTGATGCCGATACCTGACATCATCAGTGAGTCAGTGACACATAACACTGACACCAGAGGCCTGTTCAGAAGGGCGAGTTTACGCGAGTTATCGCGTGACTTCACATATAAATGATGAAGGTTGCTAAGGTGATTTCACGCGGGTTCGCACCCTCCTGAACAGGCCTTTGACGCTACCACTACACATTTCCCTCCTCATCCTCAGAACCGCCTCACAGTCCCTCTGGGTCCTCCGTGCGTCAGTCTCCACCAATCACAGACGAGAACACGGACAAGATCTTGCTGCGCGAATCATCGCGACTGACATCCACCACAGAGTCTCAGGATGATTAATCACCTGGAGGCGGGTCCGTACCTGGATCGAGACCCAGCAACCATTACCAGGGAAACTGTTACCAGTACAGTGTGCACAGTATCTGCCGCCCGCTGTCTGTAATGATATGTACTCCGTCTGTCATTTCTTGCAAGCCTATGTTGGCATTCTGATGTACTGCACATGTTGGAAATAATATTCTCTATGGTAATTATTATATGATCCTAATGTCCACTTTAGAAGAATGTTTGTCTCATAAGCTGGGATATGTGATGTGGTAAGCCATTTGGAGGCAATGTCACAATTTTCCTATATGATAATTAGTAACAGGATAGTATCCAAACTGCTGTTTAACCCTTTCCCTGCTGGATTAGGCACATGCACTGCACTTTAGGGCATCTCCCATTGCCTTCAGCAGGGAGAGAGTTAATTAATACCAGAAGCATTGCTTAGATATTTTGTTCAATATACCCACACTTATATATAATTACACATTGCAAGGCTTTATTATATATGTGACTAAGTAATGATGTTGTAAATATTAACAGTATTATATATGCCAACTTGGCTAGGGTGTTCTGAACACACAACATCCATTATATATGACCGTATAGCCTCAAAATGTCCTGTTTTCGTTGATTGAAATGGGCATGTGGCAGACGGTCAATGACATCATAAGAAAAACATATATGTACGTGTATGGCGCTCTGAGGGTTAATAGTGCTTTTTAGAAGTGCTACAATTTGTGCTTTGTTATTCTCCCATTGTATTTATTCTCTCATTTTCCAAGAATTCCTTGTCAAAAATATCAGTTTTCTGTTCATCCAGTGATATTGGGGAGTAGACAAATCTTGTGCAAGACAAAAACCAAAGTAGGTTCCTTTGAACCTGATTACCATACATAGCATGATGACCCATCCGTCCACTTGTTATTGCATAGTATTACAGCACTAGAATTTTGTTCTTATATACAAATGTTTTCAATCAACTTTGCTGTGATTTTTAATGTAAAATATGGTCAAATCCAAACATGACCTTAAAATATACGTTGCTTTAGCAGCTATAGTGTGATAACATTGTATTATGTCTAGCACGTGTGATATTGTTATAATGTTTATTATATATTTACAAACTGTGATAAAACATATTTGTATTTTAATTTAATTTTCTCTCAACATTCTGTATTGTTGAAAGGCTGAAGTAAAATAAAACTTTCTTTGCTCACAATTTCTCTGAGTTTTGGTGTCCACTCATAGCATGAGAGAATACATAGTGCAACAAATACTATTTCTCGCTATTTACAAAGTGAGCATACAAATTCAAGAGTAGATGTATGCTGTGTATACAGAATATACATTATTTGTATGAAGGAATGTCAGTGTAGTAATACAATTCGTTCATGTCTATTATGTCCGAAGAATGTATAGTTGACCTGAAGTAAACTCCTAGCTGAGTACCAGTATGACTCTCATCTCGTAGCTTATTCATCTTGTGAAATAATTATGTCATCAGCTGTTTCTTAATTAAATAAAATTAATAAATTTAATTAAATATGACAGGTCGTGATGCCAGAAATTGACTTTAAACCCCAATTTAAATAAAAAAATAAAACAAAATTAATTAAATATGAACAATTTCAGATCTGAAATGATGCATCACCTTGGTAGTGCTTCATCTGCAACGTTGACGCACGGCAAGATCCACAAATAAAGCTGAACATGTTTAAAATGGACAGAGTGCCTTTAATTAAGATTCTGTAAACAGACAATGTTATGACCATCAGTGTATAAAGTATATAGTATGTACAAACTCAGGACATCGGAGCACCACAACCTTCCACACTACACTAGTTCTATGTACAGGGTAGTAACACACTCCTGAAGTAATAAACATCCTGTATAGGGTATTGTTATAAACCCTCGGTTTACAACACCTAAACAGTTGTTTTTCCAAGTATTCCCTATATATAGATATGTATAAATACTACAACACAGTAAATATAGCACGGGTGATATGCATTAAAACATTTGATAACTGTGGGAGCAACAAATGGCAGAAAACATCTCTGGTTAACATTAAAGGCACAACGCTTAGCAAACTTCTCAGTGTTGGCACCCAGGTAGCAAGTTAATCTGCATCAATGTTAGAATTGATAGAAGAAACAAAGTGTCTAATGTCTGGTACCCTGAACCTACATAATAGCATGGTTATGGAATTTATTGTCGCTGCGAGAATCTTTCACCCATGAGCGACAATAGTGACACAAGCATGAATTAGTAGCATCAGTTGCTATCAATGGAACCAGTTGTTGACAATAACCAAATTGATAACTCATGTTGGATGCATCAACTATTCAAAGTATATGCAATATATATTATGTTAGAAATATATCGTTTTGCTTTATCAAAAAGGCCACCAGGTCCATGGCAGCCATTTTGTAAATTACAACTGAGTTTACCCAAATGCTGGTTCCATTATTACTTGCAGTATTTAATCAGGTGCAATGTTGTATAGTTAATCTGAAAATGCAAATTAAATAAATATGTACATAAATGAAAGATAGACCTCTAAATAAAGATTTTTTAGATTGATTATGTGTCTTAACTTCAATTCTTGTCAGAATAATAGTTCTAGAGATCTAATGTTCTTTGTTATTTACATATCGGACGGTAAATAAAATGTATTATTATTATTTACCAGTAGACATATAACCTACTGCAGAAGCACACAAGCAAGAGATTCCACCCCCCATAGTGTGTTGTATTAAAAGTAGTGCAAAATGTATATCATAACTTTTTTTAAATAGTTCACAGCTTCTGACAATGAGAATCTACCTGGGTACCAAGTATGACAAATACAAGAATAATGGACACTAGTAAACGTTTACATTGAATAAAATATAGCAATTTTACTAATTTCTCACTTTCCTACTGCGCTTAGACGGATATGTGGACTCAAATAGCAGAGTACATGTATATGGTTAAACAACACAACTTTAACAGGTTAAGTAAGGCAATATATGCTTGCAGCAATGTTCGCAACAATCAACATAAACATGATATCACATTCCAGAATACCACCTTCGTTGCTTAAAGACCATACAGCGTACACACACCAACGATAAATCAAGATGTACTAAAACTATCCATCATGTTACACAATGACCATCTGCAGACATCTTTCAATTGACACCATTACCATCTGCAGACACCCTTCAATTGACACCATTATCTGTAGATATCCTTCAATTGACAGCGTTACCACCACCAACAGACATCCTTTAATTGACATTACCATCTGCAGACATCTTTCAATAGACATTGTTACCATCTGCTGACATCTATCAATTGACACTGTTACCCTATGTAGACAAGTCATTTGGAATATTCATTTATGCTTTGCAAAATTAACGAAAAACAATGTAATTTGATCAAATATATGCGGCAAGGAAATACATAATGTGTACTATTCTTCGTCTGTGTGGAGGGATGAGAAATGGACATTCGAAGTCTAGCCACACATCCTGACCGCATCGGAGTGAGCCCAGGCCATATACGTGACAAACTGCAGACATACTGTGATGCTAGCCATGGTTTTGTTTTACTGGCATAAGAAAAATAGAACCAATCATATATACAAAAAGAAGATACGGTACATGTATTGAAAAATGGTATATATATAATATATATAGTACATAAATCACAAATGTTATAAAACATCATCACATCATAGCTAAATGGAAGAACAATACAAAAGGAATTTAGCATTAACAATGACGGGATTGCAGTACATTCATCCAAGTGGTTAAATCATAAATAGTTTTCTTTCTACGTTAGAAAGCATTATTATTTCTGTGTAATTTATTAAAGTGTGTAAATGGTGAAGAACTGGAATGCATGTAACATTTCACATACACTAGTTAAGAGCAGATCTGCAGCATTTCGCGATGTACATTAAAATTCTGACAGTTCGACAGGACCAATGAAATGTGAAGAGTTTACTATTTCTATACTTTGATAACCAACCATGCCGATACTATCAGGACTACAGGTAAACAACTACATATGATATATTCATAAAACAGAATTTAAAATGGAAAATGTGCAGTAAACATGTAAAATATACACAAATGTCAGATTTACAAAATCTATTTCCATACATATCCTTTTTAATTATTTCAAACCAACTGATAATAAAATTATTGCAAGGTTTATTGATAAAGTATTTGGATTTAATAGTAGAACTTCTATTACAAATACTGTAGGGACAATTTGAGAATGAGGTCAAGATTAGTCCCTCAGATCTGAAGTGTTATATATTACTTATTATGCTAACTTATGTTTTCAAAGTCCAAATTTACCATGATCTTCTTAAATAGGAAATATGTTCAAACCATGACAACAACAAAAATCCAAATATCCAAAAATCTTGCTTGAATCCTATAAACCATTTGTATTATCTCCCTTGATGATAAAATAGCACTTTTAAATACATTTTTAAAAAACAAGATTCAAAAACATTAAATAATACAAATAGAATTCAAATTGAATTTACGCTCAACCTGTTTTGTAAGAAACCAAATCTTCCAACAGTTCGGTACAGATGTACCTAAACCAACTGGATATATTGCTCATTCAGTTCAAACATCATCAGTCAAGACAAATTACAGTCCAAACCGTGCTTCATTGTATTCTGGACTGTATATGACAGCTATTTTCCCTTCATGAAATAGAAAAAGTCCACATTCTTTACAAATCTATTATCTTTTCAAAATGTAGCATAGTAATTTGGGTCAGTATAAGAGAACTAAGGAACCAAAGAATGACAATAATGATGATGACAATGATGACTACAGAGAAAATTATACTCTCGTACATATCCTATGATTCTGATATTGCCAATCAATTCCAGTTGTTACCAACAATAGTACTGTTGTTACAATCATATTCATGTTATTACCAATGACCATGATGATAGTAAATGTTGGCAATAACAGAAAAAATATACGACAATAACAAAGATTATACAAACAAATAAGCATACCGGTAAGTACAACACTATCTATTGCCTTTTTTTTAGTTTTGACAAATATTAACTGTAAATCATTAAATTAATGCGAGCAGAATATTAATGCGAAAAATGCGACCGCCATATTGTCACATTTAATTGCTGGGCATTAAAGGTAAAACCGGGGAAAAAACAGGTATGGGGATAAAGCAGTTCACATTTTATTGGTGTTGCATATAGATCTAAAATCTAGAGGTCGCATTAAATTAGTGACGCATTAATTTTGTGATTTACAGTATATAGAACTCATGAGAAAAACAATATTTAATGAGATGAAATAGAATGTCTCTAATATACTTCTTATCCATCAATGATGTTTCTAACCCAGACAATAGAAATTAGAAGAGTTCCATTCAGCTTGTTTCTAATACCAGCAGTTCATAAAGAGTTATCTGTGTCTTTCATACTTTCACACATTACACTGATGATAGCTGATGATGTCTGATGATGCAACACCAGCTTGACATTGACTTGCTCAGTAACACAGCATACCAATCAACTGATGTCTGATGATGCGACACCAGTTTGACATTGACTCGCTCATTAACACAGCATACCAATCAACTAATGTCTGATGATGCGACACCAGTTTGACATTAACTTGCTCAGCAACACAGCAGTCCAATCAACATTTTATAATATTATTCAGGAAAGACGTGAGGGGCAGTCACTCTGCGCCAGATCAGGATGGCGTCTGCTCCGTGGTAGAAATGGAGGTTAGGAATGTGCTAACACGGACAGGACTGCTGCTCCGAGTCCTCAGCGATGTCTAGCCGCTGGTTGTCCGCCCTACTACTAGAAGCTGAGCTCGTGTTTGCATTCCCCAGCTCTTCAACCTGCATTTTAAAAATATCTGAAAAACAAACATTTCAGATTCAGGCACACTTGTCATGTAAGGTGTTCAAATACTGTGTGAAATAACAGGGCAAGATCTGTCTTGAAGCAAGAGGTTCTCATGGTAAAACTACTGAAGTGAACTCACCAACAATGAGATTATTGAAAGCCTCCCCTACATTGGTGCAATCAAGTGCTGATGTCTCGATAAATGAAAAGCCCTTCTTTTCTGAAAACATAGAAATAAAACAATAGCAATTGTGAGTGAATATTGAGTTTTGCACCCATTTGCGATGAAAATAATAGCAAGACATACAAGCAGGTACTTGTATAAACTGCAAAACATTATCAAAGTATTGTTACCACTTTTAGTAATTGCACCTTAGAGGGTGCATGGGCATCAATGGGTATACATAATAAGTGCAGTTTCTATAACATGGGTCTTTACTATGTTATTTTGCTAAAATAATGCATACAAATTAAACGTTTAAAAATACCCCAACTATGCAATAAAAAGTTAACTCTTGGATACACTGCCATGCACCACGATGACCGACAGTACCTGCTAGTGTGCGACCCTCGTCCGCAGTGATGGCGCGGAGATGTCGGAGGTCGGTCTTGTTACCGACCAACATGATGCAGGCAGTGGGGTCCGCGTGGTCCTTGAGCTCATCCAGCCACTTGTCCAGGTTCTCAAACGTCTGCGTCTTCGTGATGTCGTACAGCACCAGTGCTCCCACTGCACCTCGGTAGTACCTGCAGAATACACCAGTCATGTTAGCCAGAGAATACATCAGTCATGTTAGCCAGAGAATACACCAGTCATGTTAGCCAGAGAATACACCAGTCATGTTAGCCAGAGAATACACCAGTCATGTTAGCCAGATAATACATCAGTCATGTTAGCCAGAGAATACACCAGTCATGTTAGCCAGAGAATACACCAGTCTTGTTAGCCATAGAATACACCAGTCATGTTAGCCAGAGAATACACCGGTCATGTTGGCCTTGGTAACCTGTTCAGCAAAGAAAAGTAGTGTAGTGTAGTGTAGCAAATATAATAGTGCATCTTGATTCTTGAATGAACCCCAGGTTATACAAAGTAACTCTTCGTACTCACAAACTGACAATATGAAGGACAGATAACTCTTGTACTCGCACGCAGGTGATAGGAAGGACAGATAACTCTTGTATTCAAACAATGGCAATAAGATGGACAGATAACTCTTGTATTCAAACACTGGCAATAGGAAGGACAGATAACTCTTATGCTGCGTTCGTTTGGCGCTCGTGAATTTTGTATCCAACCTGTGAACACGCTTTCACCGACTAGAGAGCATCCAGGTCAAAAATAGATAAGACTAGATAGGATGGGAGAAATGTGTTTTTCACACGGAGAGTAAAGGGGATCGTTTCAAAAGATTAAATTTCAGTCAACAACTCGCCACTTATACTAATGAAAAATACATGTGAATACAGTTGTAAACCATTTCCTAAGTTTCAATTTTCAAAAGTGTAGCATAGCTATTATCTATAGCAATTATTTTCATGGTTTACCCCTAATGGTTTCCCCTGTTTCTGCCATTGTTTTCACAAGTTGTGAACGTTGAGTCGGAAAACCCTAACCCAATTCACAAATTGTGCACACGGGATATTTCGCCAAACAAACGCTTTTCACAACTTGTGAACTTGTTAAATACGATAGCCACGACTTCTAACGAACGCATCATAAGTATCTCACTAAAAGAGGAGATAACCCAAATCTTCAATTTTGTATTTACCAGGCACGGTACGACATTGATCAGGCACTGGTGCTGTGTCAGATGACCAACTTCAAGGCCGGCATACTGTACCTGTACGAGAAGGCCCATCTGTGAGTAATCCCAACACACATCATTCAGGAATACTAAGCTATTTATATTATCATTTGTAATTTATTATTAAAATAGCAATATTAAAAGTTCAGTGAATAAAATATAAACGGATAACAAGGCCTGAAAGTCTATTGGAAGTTTTGTTCATAAACCCTCATGCAAAATTTGAGTTGAGTGTAGAATTATACCAATAACGGTTTTGTAACCTCAGAAACTTTTCTGCTGATTCACAGAATCTCAATGGTGTTTGTAGTGCTTTGGTGGCAGTGAGAGTCAATTTAGATTTCTTATGCACCAGATCAACCACCCCCAACCAACCCCCCCCCCCAAAAAAAAAAGGCATGCCCAAAACACTGCATTATTACCCTCAGTGGAATAGTGTGCACTCAATTTTCCTTCAACACCCTGAGGAGTATTCATGTACACATATTGCGTGTCATTCTTCTATGTAATATTTTCATTTTCTCTTTAGGTACCAACA
Source organism: Lepetodrilus fucensis (assembly GCA_032361325.1). Taxonomy (NCBI): domain Eukaryota; kingdom Metazoa; phylum Mollusca; class Gastropoda; order Lepetellida; family Lepetodrilidae; genus Lepetodrilus; species Lepetodrilus fucensis. The sequence goes on along the minus strand of JAUTBV010144699.1, from coordinate 12,742 downwards.
GATTCTGCGATACCATATGGAGCATGATGAATACGTTCACGTCATTGATGCCTGCAAGAAATTCGGGTAAGTTGGGTGGTCATTTAATTATAGTATGAAGATACTATAGCTGTGTATAATATATAATGCTCATACTGGTCTCTTGCCAGGGACGGGTACTCTTATGACTAAGTCGGTAGAGTGTGAGTCTTGCAAACTACAGAACAATCATAGCGCTACTGTAGCTCATATAAGTTTCTATGATGTTATGACTCTCATAGTACTGATTGTCCAGAGATTATGAAACACTTTTAGTACGATTTCATGTTCAAGTTAAAATTTTGTTTGGGGATTTATGTACAAAACTTTGAGTTGAGCATGAAATCGTACTGAAATTTATTTTCATAATCTCGGGACATAGATCAACATTCCCCTGTTATAATAATTAGTTTGCATTTTTTTCCTTTCTACAAAGGAATGTTTACTGTGACCAGTTTTGATGATGATGCAGCACTATTGTTACCTTGCAGACAACAAGATCCCAACCTGTGGGTGCAAGCCTTGTCCTTCTTCGCCAGGAAAGAAGAACACTGTAAAGCTCAGCTGATGGAAGTTTTGTCTCGTATCCTTGTATAGCCATAGCATGTGGTGTAGCACATCTACTACAGGGAGTGTTCCTTTCACCGCAGTACAGTGTTCAAAGGAATTAAACTACACTGTCCGGAACCTGCATCGCCTGCTCTCACTAGCAATGTGGTTCAGACGACACTCTTTGCCACCATCTTGATTTCGCGAAACATGTGCGAGCTGCTCCTTTCACTGAAGTACAGACAGGATCGGCAGAACAGATCAGACAGCTAGTACAGTTTAAAGGATTACTCATTTGATGATGTCGAGCTGCTGTTCTTTGAATTCTTTGATGAGTATGAACCTGTCACAATTTGTCGCAAATGGGTGAAAGATTCCCGCAGCAATGTTAAACTCAGGTCGTAATCACTCACTCACTCGCCTGTCATGTTATCTTAATGCTGTTTCTCCACTCAAATTATGAGAGAAAATATTCTGTATTTCAAAACATTAAACTTATTTTGGTGATGTTTTTCTTCAAAAGCAGCATATTGATAATATAAGATAAATAATCGGATTTATTTTGCACCAAATCAATTATCGAAAGTGTACTCATAATGTTACATTATTACCCCAGTCAATGTATCATTGTGCATGCAACTCCCTGGAGAGTATGCTATGTTTGTATGTTGATGCCTTCCTTAACTTCACGAGATATCGACAAGAAGAATCTGTTGCCGCCTCTTCTCGTCATTCAGACTCTGGCCCATAATTCCACAGCCACTTTGTCAGTTGTGAAGGTACGTACCAGCCAGGGACCTGTTTCATGCGTATTGTTTCTGTAACTCTCTCCATGCTGGAGGCAACCAAAGGCCTGTTCAGGAGGGCGTGAACCCGCAAGTACACGTGTGAAATCGCCTTGGAAACTGTCATCCTTCATATGTGATGTCATGCGATAACTCGCATAAACTCGCCCTTCTGAACAGGCCTCAGATATGCTCTAAAGAGCAGCAGCTGTGCCTAATCCAGCAGGGAAAGGGTTAACTCTCGCCATGCTGGAGGCAACCAGAGATGAGAGCAGTGGTTGTGCCTAATCCAGCAGGGAGAGGGTTATATACAAAACTTTACTATACTGTACATCATGAAATTAATGCGAGCAGAATATTAATGCGAAAAATGTGACCGCCGTATTGTCGCGTTTAATTGCTGCGCATTAAAGGTAAGACTTGGAGGAAAACATGTATGGAGACATTAATGTATGACGCATTAATTTCATGATTTACAGTATATAATATGTAATAGAATTCTCAGGCATGGCAATTCTGCAGAAATATGCTGGTTTATTTTGTCATGGGGTTGATTTCATTGCACTGGACTACATGCTGTTATGCTGTGTACAGGAGAGCACAGGTGTGCAGTGGAATTAGTTGCCATTGGACAATTTGTTTATTTCATCTAATATACTTATTTTCTTCAGGATTACATTATTCGTCGCCTCCAACTGGAAAATGACCAGATTGCGGAAGACGAAAGGCTCATTAAGCAGTATCGGGAAGACACGGACCGGAAACGACTACAGATAGAGGAGCTGAAGACTTCGTAAGTTCCGCATATCCCTCGGAAATTCTGCTTCGGAAATATTGTAAAATGCTATTGTTTTTGCTCAAAATAAATGTATGACTCCCAAATTATTAACAGCATTTCAGATGACAATTCATATTGTATGAAAGCTTCAATGAGAACATTCATAAAATCTAATACAGATTGCACATTTACTTATTGCCGTCTTCAACTATAATTTTGTTTGTATCTCTCTTAACATGTATAGCAATTTTTTTGTACCAAGCTTTATGTAGTTTTGTGTCATTGCCAGAGCAAAGATATTCCAAGCTTCCAAGTGTAATATATGCAACCATCCTTTGGAACTCCCATCTGTGCACTTCCTCTGTGAACCACATTCTTACCACCAACAGTAAGTACTGTACATTTACTGGTCCACATTTGACTTTTACTCTTTGTTTCCTTGCTTTGACATGCAATGTAGGGACAGATCATGCTATTGCATATTTATTTAATTATTTTATAAAATTATTTCAAATATCTTTATAACTGTTTCTCATTTAAAAGTCATTTATAACTATTATGGAAATGCAATATTGTGTTTTTCAGCTGTTTTGAAAGCTATGCTGAGAATGACACTGAATGTCCAGTGTGCGCAGCAGAAAATAGGTAAAGTTGAAAAAAAATAAAATACAGTAGACAGATATGGTCATATTGTAATAAATTGGAGTGCAAAGTACATTTTGCATACATTTAATGGAACATACACTAAGGTTGTGTATACTGGTAGTATATCTATATTGGTAATAAAAATACACCTCGACATGAATTAATTACAATGATTAACACTTAGATAGATCTATTCAGAACATGTTTTCAATATGACTTCAGTGAGTCATCGCGTATAGACGAAATATTCCTGCAGCAATGTACAGCATTAACCTTCTCGATGCTGAAAGAAACCAAAGATGCCCTAAAAGCAGTGGGTGCCTAATCCAGCACAGAGAGGGTTAACTCAATTAGATCATTTGAAATATAGCCAAAATTTGTCACCATACTCAATGTTTACTTCTACTTTTTTGTTGCAGAAAAATCATGGATATTATACAAGCCCAAGAACAAACAAAGGACATCCATGAACATTTTCATAATCAGGTTAGCATAAGGACATCCTACTGTGGTGAAAGGCCTACATGGAAGCATGTGATGGGTTCACGTTCTAATGACAGGGTTTTTGACAGATGTTAAATAGGTCATGTGTTTTAGAGCATGTGGTTGCTATCCATTTCAATATATACAATACTGTAAAACGGTTTTATTTAGCGGTTCGCAACTTTTGACGATTTTGCAAAATTTAATATATAAAAACATATTCACGATTTGTTGAATTCACGTTGTCCAAGTATGTCAAACTGGTACAGGCTAATCTGTTAAAAATCGGTGGTCACTGACGTATTCAACAGTAATTAGTCCCGGCCAGGTATAAATTGGTAATAATGTCTCCAGTAATTAAATTAGTGGCTGTCGGAAGTAAAAAACAAAGTCTTATTATTCACGTGTTTCTTAAATTCACGTTCAAACACAGATCGTGAATTTTGCGCAAAAAATACAGACACGCGAATGCTACCTGATTTGCAGTACCTACTATTATAACATTCCCACTGAACAAATGAATGAACATTTTGTAGACTATTTTCTTGAATGTTTGACAGTTGGAGCGAGCACAAGATGGCTTCTCTGTGGTGGCAGACTACTTTGGAAGAGGAGTGTTTAACAAGGTAAATTGGACTTGGTAGTAGTACAATGGTAGACTGGAGTCAATGATCTGGAGGTCAGTGGAGGTCAAGCCCATCACACTGACCTGCCGTCATTGTTGGCACAAGTTGCAGTACCAGCAGTTCTCACAGGTTTACTGCAACGTTCATCGCTATGGATGTTGCGGGTTTCCTCCTGTCCTAAAACGTACAAACCAGTAACTTATTAAGTCCTACAGAAGTTTTCAAGTACTAAGAATTTGCCTACCTGATTTTCTGCTTATGTTATTTTTTAAAGAGATATCTTCTCACTAAGAGGATCTTAGCTAAGAAGATTATGAAACTTTTCTGAGTATGTTTGTGTGCTTAACTCGCGTGCTATGCTAAAAAACATCACATTTTATGGACAACATTCTGAGTTGAGTAAGAAATCGTACTCTCGGGGCCAGGACTCGATGGTAAGGATTTCTGCCTTCTCAGCACACTTATTTCAATATCTAATTCAAACTTCAGCTTGATATAAACAAAAAAGTACCACGAAAAATAGTAATTTTTAATCATTTTAATTTATTTTATTTTATTTGCTATTTCCAGGTGACCCTAATCACAGATTCCCCTACCCATCAGAGGACGCCCCAGGGGTCATTGACATCCCGGTTGCCATAGAAACAATACCAACTGTGCGCTATCATTTCCTACTCTGTTATCCAGACAGATGATGTTCTCGTCACTGTGCAGAAGAAGTGATAGTGCTTCTCTAGACTGGTCGACAGTCACAGTATGAGACAATTACCACAAGGCACTGTTTCTTAGGATGGAGTGGAACAGATTATTGTTATTGCTCCTCTCTATATGTTTCAGGAAACGGCTGTACCTGGGTATCGTTTCTTGAAACTCTGATATCCACTAGGAGACCATAGCGCTCTCGTAAGTGCCCGATCGGCATTTATAAGAGATCACTACGAGAGTGCTTATGGGCTTGAGAGCTGCAATCAACGATAGTAGCCTACGCATAAATCAAAGTTTATGTCATTTTCTGCTATAATAAAACCATGGCATACATCCTAATTTAGGCTCGGACTACAGTACAGACCTCTCAGGAAATGCAGGTCCTTTGATTGTACCTGATTTAGGCTCAGACTATAGTACGACCCTCTTGTGAAACACAGGCCTTGTGAGCATATAAACTGATTTATGCTTGGACTACAGTACGACCCTTTCGTTAAATACAGGCCCTGTAATTGTACCTGGTTTAGGCTCGGACTACAGTACAACCCGCTGGTGAAACACAGGCCTTGTGAGCAAAAACCATGTAATGTATGTCCCTCACTGCTGAATTACTCACAGTCATTGCATCTCCAGTTGCCTCCAGTAGAGAGAAGGTTAACCCACAAGCTTACTGGTTGATCATGGATTAAAAAGAAAAATACCAAGATGTAGAATTCAACTTTATTAATGAATACCTTTTTTTTTAACCCTCTCCCTGCTGGATTAGGCCCATATACATCTCTTTCTGGCATGTCCGGTTGCCTTCAGCATGGAGAGGGTTAAGTATGCCGTTGTTGTTGATGATGGATTTTGGCGTGTACTATTTCTGGAAACATTCAAGTACTTTCCCACCTGAAAGTAAACAAAAAGATATATGAAAATTCCAATCAGCATCCTAGACCAATCTTGATGAAGCTGTTTTATATTGGATTTAGAAAGTCCTGTTAAATTGAAACAAGGTGTTTGTGTGACACAACTTGAAATCCCAGTTCTGTGATGTATTCAAACATTCGAACAAATTTTGAAATAGGTTTGAATCAATTTCAATATTTAATGCATTCCAAAGTGATAGAAAATGTAAAAATACACCATAGAGACTGTAGTTTCCCCACATTCAATTTCAAATGCAAGAATTCCACATGTACTTCACCTAGGGGCTGCTCCTTTCTAGCTGTTCTGTCTAATTTCTGTCCGAGACATTTGCAGTTACAAAGGATCAACGCCGCACGGTGTAACTGCATGTCTCGGACAGAAAGTACAGACAGAACAGCTAGAAAGGAGCAGTTCCATAATGTCATTGATCACATGATATGATCTTGTGATATTTGACAGGCCATGTTGAAGTGTAAGTTGGAAGTGTGTGTGTGTGAACAATATCACTTGGTTAAAAAATTGAATGGTGTACAGTAGCACAGGAATTCTCATGTTTGAAGTTGGAACGTGGGGAAATAAAGGTCTCTGTTACTTGCTGCTGTATTGTGATTATACCGCTGTTGTACATTCTATTATTTTCTCTTATTTTATTACTATCCCTGTGCAATGTCATGTGTAGAACTTAACACAGTATGTGCTATGTCATGTACAGTATGTATCATAATATATTCAGTACCATGTAATGTATGATACATGTTAAGGTGAACTCACACGGGTGGGTCGTTCGGTTGGAACGACTTATCGAATCGCACTGTGTGAGCATACATACGATGTGAGCATACATACGATGTGAGCATACATACGATGTGAGATGTGAGCATACATACGATGTGAGCATACATACGATGTGAGATGTGAGCATACATACAATGTGAGCATACATACGATGTGAGCATACATACGATGCGATTTGCAACGACAGAGATCGCATGAGTAGAATAAGTTCTACTCGTACGACCAGTAAAACTAAACTCGTCGTACGACCGACCGACCCGGGGTCATGTGAGCAAGCCTTTGGAATAATAGTTGCTCGATTCCCTGGTGATACAGGTTTTCTTTTTGGTGATTTTGTTGACCTTGCTCATGTTATGATGGTTTATTTAGCGTTTTGCTTCACCATTTCTTGTTATAATTTATTATTAATTGGTGGACTCTGAGGAATATAATGAAAATAATTATTATCAATTAGTATTATTATTTTCCAAAATGGTACAAAATCAGGTCAGCGGACCAGGGAATCAAATAACATTAAAACATGTACTTGCATGTACAGTATGGATGTTTTCAAACCAAATGACAAAGGCTGTGAATGCTATATGTATACATGTTGCTATTTTGAGATTTTGAGATAAACCATTATTATGACATATTGTTTGTTACATTCTTGAAGGACTGGTAGAAAAATGGGATCTTTCAGATGAAAATAGAGCCAAGATAATGGCAAGATCACCTTTGAATGTTATAGAGTTTTATATAGCAACAAGGTATACTGCATATTCTTGTACAAATATATTTCCAAGTCATTGTAATACATGTATATGCATGTAACTTATCTTTCCAATTTAAGTTGATATACAATAAACCATATTGCATGTTCAACGAGAATAATTGCATTGATAACAAGTGTAGATTGTAATTCTTCATTAAAAGCATTGTAAGATATGTTGGGCATCCTCAGCGCAATTCAGGGTGATGCACTTCAAGAACTTGCTTGCTCCACTGTCAATGGTAGAGAGCTGTTCGTGGAGATGCACTTCAAGAACTTGCTTGCTCAACTATCAATGGTAGAGAGCTGTTCGTGGAGATGCACTTCAAGAACTTGCTTGCTCCACTGTCAATGGTAGAGAGCTGTTCGTGGAGATGCACTTCAAGAACTAGCTTGCTCCACTGTCAATGGTAGAGAGCTGTTCGTGGAATGTTGGTTATGTTGCAGTGCCAATCTGTGACTTCATGAAATACACAAATTAAAGAAACACTAAAAATATCCAATTTATTGTTTTTAATATCCAACCTCTTTTTATCTACATGGGCCATGAAATATATACTCAACATTCCAGTACTTGTACTTCATTACAGAAACAAAGACATTGCATATAGCTTTAATGCATTCTAATATAACATGTTGAAAGTAAAGCAGCACTGGTGTGTATTTCTACAATACACGGCACAACTATATACAGTATATAAATATAAATAAACTGCTGTGGACCTTCAATACAAATTGACGGCAACTTTGGTGTCGAGTAAATATAACGACAATTAAGTTAAACTATTCCAGAAGGAATAACGCGTATTCCAGAAAGAATGCCTAATGTAAATCAAGCATATGCTTTACGGAAAACACGTATGTTTGCGAATCACTAATGTCACTTTTCTATGTACACGTAGATCAAGTAATGTCCAGTTATTTCAGGACATCGATCTCATGGACCTCTCCACTGCCTTCCAGTAGACCACAGCCTTCGTCTGGCCTGCAGAACGGACCACACACCAGAATGCCGAAGTCGCAGCACCGACAGAAGGCGTCGTGGAACCAGCAGATTTTATGAGCCACGCGACAGCATCCCTTGTAGTTGCCGCAGCAGCCGTAATCCTCGCCTAGCAGATGCCATCCCCGGGAGTGGGGGCACTGAGTTACCCTGGAATATATGATGAAGAATAATACGTGTCCCCCCAATAGATGCCGTCTCATGATCTCATGCAGTAGGGCATTGCCAATTTGGTTAGTCCGGAAATCCAGAATCTGATGTCTATTGCATCAGACATAATAATTACCGTACATCCAGCTACTGCTCAGCTATTATAATCCATATATAGCGTCAAATATTTGACAGAGGTTAAGTGTAGTCATAATGTCATGGCCAAGTAGTAGATGTTTTGAGGATGACAGAAACTTTGCATTTTACTGACAAGTTTTTCCTCTAAATCCAAAGCGTAAGAGGTTCTACTCTATTGGCGTTGAGGCTTCATTCAGAAGCCAACGTATAAGGAGTGGTGCAACTGATTTGGTTGTGACGACAGCACGTAAATGCTGAAGGTACTATTCAATAAACAATTGCATGTATTATCATGTTACCAATCCTCGAAACACGGGCCATTATGACTACACTTAACCTGACACGCAAGATATTGCTTGACATCAACGAGAAGCTTGGTGTCGGACAGCATTTGATGATAATATACTTACGATATACATTTGTTGTGTCGTTGACAAGACAAGTTCTGAGCTTTGTGCATCACTATGTACTCGTTAATGGTGTCACGTGGGTCTGGAATAGAAAATAAAATTAATATTGAAACCCATGCATGACATGAAAAGATCGAAATCATTATTACATTATTAAGATAGGAATCAATATTGCATGGTTGTAAAACGAATGTTTCTCAAAAAGATCAAAAGGTAGAATTAAGTGCTCTTGTATATATATGTATATATCCTCAAATAGAATACTGGTAGGGTTTGTTTCTAATTATATACAGATAGCATAATGTTACGACAAGTCTTGGAACCTACACATTCCTGGCCTGCCCCAGTCATTCGCCCCCGACCCAACCCGCCCCTCACCTCTTCCCATGTCGTACCTCGGCGTCTTGCATTAACATTCTGCCAAATGAACATCAGCGTCACCATGATGGCGAACATTGGACTGTGGCCTGTCTGCTGCATGACCCCTGCAGGAAGAGACAGAACTAGAAGCTTCAGTACACTGTAGTCAAGGTCAAACCTTCATAAATGTCAACAATCATGATAAATCTAAAGAATTGCCACGAAACGTCTTTGACAATAATTATGAACAAGAACAGGAAGCGTTAGAGTATCAAGTATCGTTCTTGGAAGCTCTCTTATCCACATAGAGCTCTCGTAAGTGCCATGTGTAAGAGATGTCTACGAGAGTTCTCAAAATTCTCATAGTAGGCATACTGTATAGATATACGACGAGTTTAGAGAAACTATACCCATGGTTCTCCTGTACACGGATAACTCTATGATCACTTAAGGTAACTTTAATTCCAGCCAATGGTGTCGTCAATGCTTAATGTTGGATTTCTAATACAATATAGTTAGTTTATATATATAGAGTTAGGCCGTTTCATATACCACTACACGTGCATACCATACACACTCTTGGTAGGATCAGAATTAAAATAAAAGAGTTAGACAAATACTGTTCCCCCCTCTTATAGTAGTATATGGCCCTGCATATATTGCTAGTTTATTCTGGAAGTGCATTTAGACTGACCATCAGATTCTAACAGATGGAAAACTAGTCGACATCTACAAATCAAAGTTATGAAGTTGGCGCCAATCATTGATATCATACTGTCAACACGAGCTAGTAACTCCCGTAGACCTGCAACACGGCGCACATAAATAGGCATGTAGTACACCTATTTTACAATTTTACATGGCATTTAAGGCTACAATAATATATCATACTTGGTCTGTCAGTAGACTCAGTACCCAGCCGGTGCTCGCAGGTTTACTGCAACATTCAGCACTATGGATGTTGCGGGTTTCATCCTGCCCTAAGTCGTGATATACTATAGTAAGTGAAAGAATCGTTAAAGTGACCTAAACAAAATATAAGAAAGACTACAATACCTTAATGTTACGCAGTTTTGTACATGAGAGCGCATACAGTAGGGTAAAATATGTCAATATCTGTACTCTTAAGAGATGTAAACACAGATGGTTGAATTAGGCTATAGGTAAATGAACCTCTCTCTATTTGGATTGTACCGCATAATGCGCACATGCGCAAATACCTACATGTGTCGATCGAGTGTACATAACACTGTGTGATGCCATTTAACGTACTAATATAAATATAGAGAGAACAACATGCCTATGCCTACATGAATTGACGGAGCACATACACATGACAATAACAACATTGTTTCACGTACGCATTTGTTAGAGCATTACCCTTACTGGCCTTCACACGAGCTGATAACCTGGGGTTTATTTTGTATGACAACACCGCCGGCGTCTAGATCGGAAGTAGATCCGAGTAGCTAGCCGTAACACAGACAGGAAATCCGTTGGATAACATCACGGAAATATGTTAAGGTTGCTGCAAGAATTGAACAATGTCTGTCTTTTTGTCCATAGAACGCGTTCGATACTAGGCAATAAAATTACTAAGGGCTAGCCTACAACTTGTTTCTTTAACATTTTGCGTTTTCCAATTTTTCGGATCGTGAAGTGGACATGTAAAATAAAGCTTTATTTCTACACCACGTTATCTCCTCCTCCTCCCCCTAGCTCCCCCCCTCTCTCTCTCTCTCTCTCACACACACACACCTCTCTCTCTCTCACCTCTCACTCTCTCTCTCTCTCACCTCTCACTCTCTCTCTCTCACACACACCTCTCTCTCTCACCTCTCACTCTCTCTCTCTCTCACCTCTCACTCTCTCTCACACCTCTCACTCTCTCTCTCTCACACACACACCTCTCTCTCTCTCTCTCACCTCTCACTCTCTCTCTCTCTCACACACACCTCTCACTCTTTCTCTCTCTCTCTCTCTCTCTCACCTCTCACTCTCTCTCTCTCTCTCTCTCTCTCTCTCACACACACCTCTCTCTCTCTTTCACACCTCTCTCTCTCACATCTCACTCTCTCTCTCTCTCACTCTCTCTCTCTCTCTCACCTCTCACTCTCTCTTCCCCCTTTCATCCATTGAAGGATCTGACTCTTGGCATACAAAAATGCGTATCCAATGCCTTCTTAAGCACATAAGAAGCATTGAGTATGTTTCAATGGATACTATTATACGACCGATGACGACATTTCATCGTAAAGCATATCTCCGTTCGGTTCTTTGGAAAGTCAATCGTTCTGCGTAAAGTCAGTTCCTATGTGAATATTAATATTACGATTAATTAACGGCTAAGTACATTCACTTGACATACATAAACTCATGTTGGGACTTCCAAAACTCTTTCCACCGCTGTATGTTAGACACCATTCCACTGCAAGATTTAATTCATATAAGTATGATACCTGAATATGGTCGTATTTGCTTCATTATACTGGGCCAAGGGGACATAGCTCAAAGTGCATGGTACGACTAAAATATAATATACGTAACGGCAATTCCTTCATAGATCAGTTGATGCATCAGACAAGATAAATAGCGGAACGTTCCTTTATTCATATCAAGTACTGGAGACTAAGTACATCAGTAAATAACAACTTGTGGGTGGATGAATCAAGCGTAATCAGTATATCAGATCGAAATTCGTTTGTCCATTAGGCCCTATACACTAGGCTCTATCAACTGTGGTAGTATTTAACGGTATTTTGAAATGAACAAACTTCAATTGCACCATGACCATGTCTATGTCACCATATTAGCCATCAAAACATATTATGTATATAACAGGAATAATACACATTTAACTCATGAATTCGTATCATGCTTATATTGATGAAATTGCAAAAAGAAATTATTAAAAAGTAAGATGTAGTACATTGTTGTACTTTTCTTACCTGTTTCTTCAAAAGATGCTTTGCCTCTCCATGTAAATCTCAGGTATAAAACAGATCTGAATCATATGGGCCTGTGGACGAGAGCCAGACATGGTTCCTTGGCAAGAATCGAATGTAGCTAGGAAACAATAGAAGGTCTGGTGGCGCTGAAGACATCGAGACGTCTGTGGAGGTACAGCACGTGACAGGGCCAATAACCAACACCTGATAAATCACATACGTTATTTCTTGCGCAATGCAGCATGTATAATATATATATATATAAGATGTACCTTTAACCATTGAAATATTAATGTGAATGCAAGCCCAAATTATTGAGTACATTTGTAATAGATTTTTTAAATTGTGAAATTTGACGTGACCAATTCATCAGTAGTGCTCAATCCAATGAAACCCACGACCATTTCCTGCTTAATTAACATCCGTTGAAGTAGACAAAGGCGTACTACTAGGTATGAGGAAATAGATGTAGGAAGTTGTAGTAGATATTGATAAACTATTGTGTTATAATAATTTAAAAAAAAAAGGATTTAAAAATTAAAGGTTACTTGGGCTATGTGCATTGTAATATTCTGCAGCGTGATGTTTTACAGAAGGAAGTGGGTCCGGGTACGCAAGTCTGGGTTCAGTTCTGTGTCATGGGCATTTGAACAAGACTTTTATGGGCGGCACATTGGCCAACGTTA
>JAUTBV010144698.1:0-49053 GCA_032361325.1 Lepetodrilus fucensis | reverse complement strand
TATCTTGTATACGTATATGGTTTATACATATGCATTTATACATGTATGTCACTACGAAATATTTTACGCCGATTCGGTGCGTATTATAATTATGTAGATATTCCGTTATTATTATATATCTATATGCATGGTAAGCGATGGTAGTAATTTCCGCCTCATTATCGCCGCTTCTTTTATTTTTGGCATTATTCATTGCGAAACATGTCTGAATCTCATGAATGTTTGGGTATGCTTTTCCATGTTGCATTTCTACACTGAATCTGTCATGCCATCATCCAAGCAATGTTTCTTAGGATAAATGACCCAGGTAGAGGGTGAGAGTTAAAGGAAGTTATTGTATACAAATTATACTTTCTTTGTATTCGGGCATTGTGGTTCGTTATCGCAACTATATAATATGGCCAGTTGATCGCACGTATGTGCTATTATTGTTTGCAACCCTAAGTGGGCCCTGCGTAGAAATTACCTGGATAAACAAATGATGCATTCGAAACAGTTGACAATTGAATATTTTTCTTAATTTCCTTTGACGACAACAAACCGTGCAGCATTAATACCCTTTACGGTATTTCAATCTATTTGCTGCAGCCGACGATGGTGCTTCGACCGCGATTCGCTATCTGGTGTCTATTACATTTCGAGTAAATGAAGAGTTACGGTACAGCAACACAGCCGTTAGCATGACTGACAGCAGTTCCCTCCCTTATCATGATCGCATCATTGTCGCTATGGGACGTAATTGAGTGTGTGTGATTCCGGCTTGGTGCGTCGATCCGTTTCTCTGCCAACGTGTAGACCCGCTCTCTCCGCAGTGGGGCCCGAAGACAGAATTCCCAGGATTTGATCTCACTATTTGCAGCCCTGGTTGAGATTCTCTCCCTGCCGTCTCGCACGTCACAATGGCAATGGGATTGGGCAGAAATTCCATTTTAGGCAAAGCGGCTCATTAGCCTTGACGTCGATTATTGTTTGCAACCCTAAGTGGGCCCCTGATAAAATCCATGTTTACACGGCAGGCGAATTTGTTTCGATAAATGTGCATAAACAGAGAGTAATAGAATTCCAATTGCACTGAATGCATTTGTTATACACATTAATTTAAATCACAGTATGTTGATACAAACGTATATGGGTTTCTTTCAAAACTTGAACATTATGCCGTGCACACACTATCTATTCCGAACTAAACGTCTTTATCATTGAAGCAACTTTGTTGATAGGGTGATACCGTTGATATGTCATGTTTAGCGGTCACTCAATCACGTTTTAAGGGCGGTTTGTTAACAACTGTAATTGTCTCCCTTAGACAACTGTTTTTCTCTCTCGCTCAATCTCGGTCGTGCCGTCGACGGGTTAGCACAAATCATATGCCGTATAGTAAAGTCTTATTACAGTTCCAGATTCGACTCCTTAATTGTTGACACGCGTGGCGAAGATGAAACTGTGCCTGTTGACATTTTAGGATTATAGTCCTGATTAGCCTCACAGCGACGAAAGGTGTCGCCGTCGCGCCATCTCCGCCTATATATCACATGATCTGTCTATGCTTGGATGCGTAGGCGCTGTTGAGAGCTGAGCGGTTCCATTTTCCCCCACCCCTTCCTCGCCGCGGAACCCCGAGAGCTACAAATACATAATTTACACCAACTTAGTTAAACGGGGTACCAATTAGCTGCCCCTGGCCACCGGCGCTATTCATACGGTTAAAGGCTTCCGGAATCGTTTGGCTTTGTTCACATCTGTGGTGTTTTGTAAATGTTTGGCTCGAGAGGTTTGTCTCGAGAGGATCTTGTAATGAGAGCGCATTTTAAGCATACTTTGAGCATTCTGTGTGTTTATTGGCGGCGATTATATACTCCACGTACAGACACTACTACTTCTACTACTCCTACTACTACTACTACTACTACTACTACTAGGCTACTACTGATGCTGATATTACAATAATCCATGGCGTTATATACGTGCTGTTCTACATGTATGCTAAATTACTGTTTATACCCTTGAATATAGGCCCACTTAAATATATATCGTATACTCCTCATGGAGTTGAGCAGGATCACTGGGTGCACACTGATCCATTGACCGGGGGTAATAATGTAGTACTGAGCATGTCTTAGCGCTAGGGGTTGGGTCTGGCGCGTTATTAACATAGGCCCTATATGCATGTATACATTATATATAATAATTATGATTATCATCATCTATAGTATATATATAGATAGGTCTACCTCCACAACACGTACATAAACAACTATGTATTATATATGTAAATGTAATTTTAGCTTGGAAAGTATATATATATATATATATATACACTCTTATAAATATATGTACTTAACATCTGTATTTCTAATGCGTTCTATTAGTTTTGTTTACCCGACGGTATGTATGTATTATTTGACCAATTGAATGCATGCGTATAGTTTAGTGCTTGTCTCCTGCGTATATCACTCATTCACAAACAGGTTTGTGATCATTATCACATACCGTGAACACGTCATGCAGATGACGGAGCTCTACCCTGATGTCTCAATAACTTGATAACCCGAAAGGTTCAACTTCGACTGATTTGTATACACCATACGTAAAGAGCATACCTTTTATAGTGCCCCCGTTTTAACATCAATAAATAACCTGATAAGAAGAACGGCTCGGAATAACTATATCGATGGTATATATATATATATAGGTATAGGACGTATCTATGAGTGAGCTATATTGCAATCTTTGGGTATCGAGGGGGTATTAACATGTCGTGATTTAGCGTAATAAAGGGGAACGTTGATTCTAATACAGATTTACCTTTATGGCGTAATGTGCACGCTCTAATTCACGCGCTACGTTAAATAGTTTTTCTCCCGTTTAGATTACCTACCGTTATTTAATTCATTCGTCTGATATTTATCGGGTCTACATTTTCGCCGACATAATATATGAAAGTAGACATAAAGCATATATTAATTTTGGTCCTTATTATTTGTTAAATTGTCCGTGAACATGCGCACGTGAGCTTATAGTTGTCGGTGTATTAATACAAATGCACACCATTTCACACGCGTGCCAATCAGCTGTTAATACTCGACTGGTTATTCAATTCATAACATCCATGTTCACATTCGTTGTATCAAATCATGCACTTCTGTCAAATTATCTATTCGTTTGTCGTCTTTTGTAATTCGCCCGGCATATGCGAAGTCAATTAACAGATATTCACTCTTATTGTACACCCAGAAAGTATTTAATAGCCAAAGGCGAGTTTAGCAAACAATTCGTTCTTGTGTCTGTCGGGTGCATGGGGTGGGGTGTGTTTTTATTCCCCCAATGTTTGTCTGTTTATAATACTAGCGAACTCTTTGACTTGAAACTTTGCGTTATTTGTCGACAAATGTTCCAGAAACGTCGCGTTTAACACGTTTTCACCCGCAAACCGCCCCCCTCTCTCTCTCTCTCGAGCCTAGTCCCATCTGTCGTGATATTTTGAAGCTGAACGCTTTAACTTTCGATTTGTTTCTTTGTGAAGATCCGCTACCGAAGTCACCGCGGATGCACCCGACTCTGATCGTCGATTTAGCTCACTTTGGGTCATTCGGTGTTCTTTTTGGCTTAATTCATTTTCAAGTCATTTTACTCCCCAGTCATTCGGCCCGCTATGTTTAGCTTTGCAATGGTTACAAACATTGGCCTCGTGCTGTGCGCGCGGAGGTTTATAATGCGCGTTCCGGGGCTCTAATTAATATTCATGAGCCTCTGGCCCTGGCTGCCTATTGTGTGAACTCGCGATGTTCCGGTGTGTGATTGTTGTCGAGTTGATTGAAACTGCAAGTTATCGCGACTCTTCGCTGACCCTCGCGTAAACAAGTGATTTGACCGTACGCACTAGTTACATACTGTGACTACAAGTGATTATTCAATACGGACAAGATGCAGACGGGACACTTGGTATAGTATGCGTGTGATTATATCTTTAGGATGTTTTGATAAATGGGAACGACTCGAAGAGTCGTCGGCTGTGTTCGACTACACATGTGCGATCGCCCGAACGCAATGAAGCGGCCAGACAATAACTTGTGATAACGAAAGGAGTAGACCTGTATCTGGGATGTTCCTAGACAAATGTTGACTGGGACCAGAAGAACAGTGTACATCAGATTGGATGTATAATCCACGCAGGTTAGTAGAGGACGTCCCATCGCCGGTACATACCCACCGCCGTAGTGGGATTCAAACACTTTGATTTTCCCTCCAAACATGCGTCGATGACATCGGTGTTCATAAACATGTTGTTAACCCCCTCGCTGTCAATTTCCGATCTGACCGAATCTAAATGTAATTGTCTTCCTGTTTTGTAACAGTGCTGACCGATACTGTTTACCTTGGCGCCCGTCGCAATGCCGTGACATTACTTGAACAGCCTGAATACATGATAGCACTTTTGTCGATCTTCTACCCAAGCTGTGCTATCATTGTGCGGTGTGGCTGATAATTGATTTATCAACAGTCGGGGATATTAAATATTTATCCGTAGGCCATTATTTCTCCCCTGTTTGTAGCTCCATTAATGAATGAACGAGATAATTAATAAGTTCTAAACCTCTGCTGAGTTGGAAAAGATTGTAGTTAAAAATTACCTGTCATGATATTTGCTTTAATATGGGTTGAGCAATATACTTGGAATTGTATTCACTCAGTCTATATATAAGCACAAGTCTGTCTTATATTGTTACCATGGTTACAGCGTTATTATGTTTTCATGTGTCCACATTATATAATGGTCCATATATAACGCTGAATATAGATATAGATGTTGTTATACTAATTGATCTATTTACATGGTTTTGATATATATTATTCATTCCTATTTCCATTGTCTACTTTTCTTTTCTAGTAAGTCATAAATACTGAATGTAAATATCTGAAAATATGTCGTAATGAAACAGTATGTTGTCAGAAATGTATAATGATTGCTAAATGGTCAGCCATTGAATGAGGTTTTCACCAAGGTTCATAAATCATAGATCCATTGAAAACCATAACTTTATGAACGAGTTCAATAATGAAATGTGGAGACTAAAAGATGGTCATGGAACATGGTTGTATAGTTGATGCATTTTTTATTTATCACATAGCTAGTGTAGAACTATGTGTTAACAACGTAAACATCCTGATACATTGTATCAATAAACGTTACATTGTTACTCAACAGTGGTATTATACATATGTGATCAAACAATGTTGAACAAAGAACAACATTCATGAACAACAAGGTGTTAAAATGGCTTGTATGCCACCTCAAATTATTCATATCACTCATAATTCAATGAAGAACTTCAGAAATGCAGTGATAAACAAACCTCTATATCAAAGGTAGGAAAATAAATGCAAGGGAGGCAACTCTCATTTCTTCTAGTCGGCTCAGCAGCAGCAGCAGCAGCTGGTTATCTGGTTATTCTGCAGAGGCGCTTTTGTGACTACTTATCTTATATTGATTGTGAACATGGTTATACTCAATGTTTTTAATAGGTTGTCAGTGTTACATGATGTACAATGTCGATGTTACAGGCATTCTTGTTAATTTTTGCTCACTCATGATTTATCACACTGTATTGCATTTGCCTTTTCCTGGAGTATTTTACAGTTTTTAGACGAATAATTCACATCTTCTTCACCCATTCTGTCCTAATTGCAGTGTTTTCTCAGACAATCTACCCCAGGCAGATCACAGATTCTCGTTCGGACTTGCGACATTGAAAGATCGGAAGCGAGCATTTCGTTGTTTATCGACATCAGTTCGTATGGATTGCGAGAAACCATTAGGGACATTTGCATGCATTCACTTATAGATGAATCGATTGAAACGTGAAGGTCTCATCATATGTTATGATTTATTGTGTGACGTGTTGATTATTGAATCCTTTTATCAGTGTTTGTAATAAGTATAATCTAGTGAATTTTATGCAGTGTGTCCAAAAAAAATATATGGAGTGAACAATCATGGTTGATCAGCACTGGGGTAATAACATGTGACAACTGTAAATTATTTCAAATGTGCATTTATTATTATTTTTGTTTGTGATAAGGAGAGATAAGGAGAAATTGACTTCAACTTGTTACATTTATTTAAAATGTTGTCGTGTATGGGTGAATTATTCCTGCTGCAACATAAGGGCACAAATTTAATCAATCAATTTAAACTTAAATCTTCGTGTAATATTTAAATTTAATTTCAACAGGAGTGTGTCACTAGATAATTCAATAAAATTACAAATTGTTCCAAATGTGCATGTTTATTTTTTAATTTACCGGATATTGTAGCATTTATTTAGACTTCCAAGTTTTGTGTAATACTAGTACTAGTATATCAATTTCATTTCAACATGGTTTGCTTCAAGATATCAATAAAGCACCTGGGTCTTGTTACTTATTCCGTTAGGTGTGCATAACACAACCTTCCGAATGACAGGCCAGTGCTAGGTCATGACAGGTGAAATGAGTTACACAGCATTCCTCGGATACATCATCAATTTGCAAGATTTCTAAAAGCACTGTGGTCAAACGGTCACTACTAAACTCCAGTGGCCAGCTATTGTCCAGTCCAGGCCCCTGTGAACTGCTAAACAAACACCTTCTATATAATCTGCCATAGGGGAGCATTCAGGCGGAACTGGCTTATAGCTGTCCAGAACCCTCATTATAAGGCTGGGGCCATTTGCTGACCATGCAAGTCAGTGGCTGGTGGGTAGGGGGGAAGGGAAGGGTCCAGCCAGCTGACCATGGAAGTGTTTGGGAGGGTGGGGGTGGAGAGAGAGGGAGGGGGAAAGGCCTGGGCCCAATGGAGTATGGGTCACTTCACCAGGCTGACCGCTGAGTCGAGAGGGATACAATATGTCCAAATGGCACTGTGCCTGTTGAAGGAGAGATAATATCCCGTATTTAGAGTCCCTGGCGCTTTAAACCGAATGTGCACCGCAGTGTAACAAGAGCATAATACCATTATTAGATAAGTTACCTATTTCAATGGTGGAGGTGTATATTGCAAGGTAAATACTATGGCAGATTAGCAGGTGATATACTAATTGTGAGCAAGTGATATACTAATTGTTATGTTCTGGATGGAATTATTTACTGTGTAGCCATGAATATAATGTGTTGTACTTGTTATGTACCAACTTAGAAAACATACTGCAGATGACTTTTACAAGTACTTGTATTAAGAGCTGAAGGCATATATAGGAATTGGTACTGAAACTTGTACGATTATGATGTTCGGTATACAGCACTAATATTAAAATAGTGGTTTGTCTCACCTGGCACCCCTTCAACAGAAAACTGTACCACTACGAGAATTGCAACTAGTGTATCTGAATATTTGTTTTACTACTTTCGTAACACTACGATATTGTTATGTTCTGGGGTATCAGGTATTAACTGGGTTTGGGCATCTCATCAAAACCTATTATGACTATGTACAAGCACACCCCACTGGTGTCTGGGTTTATTATGTATTATGGGCAAATACAAATAATGTGCAAGAGACAAAGGTTGAGACATATTGTTATTCTGGCAACAGAACTTTGTTGCAATCATCAATGATCCGTCAATACAATGACATGGTATGCTTGTATGTTAGTACGAGCCGGTGCTTGCAGGTTTATTGTACTTGCAAGTTTACTGTGCAACAGGTATTGCAGGTTTCCTCCTGTATGCACTGATAAGCTATATGATATGAGTGAAATAATCTTGAAAGTGGATCAAAGTCCCAATGCACACCCATACCCTGAAAAAGAAGATAAAACTAAAATATGCTTATTTTGAAGATTTATGTGCAGTTTTACTTTCCAATTACAACCATGTTCAATATTACCTATGATTTTCTTTTTTTATTGTGACTTGTCACAAAAATTAATTATTTATTTATTAAATTTATACTATTATTTCTTTCAATTGACAAATTGCTTTTTGGTATGCATACACTAGTTATTTTTTGGTCTGTATGCACTAGTTGTCTCTGATAACCGAAGTTTCAGTCCACTTCATGCAATCCTGTCAGGCTTTGTGAATTTTAATCTTCTATAACATGTTAAATAGAATAGCAAATATTTTAATATTACATTGAAACATGTCCAGAATATTTCAATGTGATCATAATCATAATGTAATGGTATTTAACTTTGTAATCAAACAGCACACCACCATGAAATATGCTCGGTTGATAGACGATAACTGAAGTGTATCAGGACATTTTCACACCAACAATAAGTTTTTATTAATTTTTTTATATCGGTTAATGATATGCTTGCATGATGGGATCACTATCTCCTCAAAATGGTAATTCAATTATGTGAATTTAATCAGTTTAGGTTCACGTGTCACAACACAGAATGGGATGGATTTAACAGTGTTCACTGAACATATTTTTTATATTAAATGATATATTTATTTTTTTCAACTGTAGTAGGCCTTTTCTTTAACCCTCTCCCTGCTGGATTAGACACATCCACTGCTCTTTAGGGCATCTACAGTTGCCTCCACCATGGAGAGTAACATAATCATCACATATGGGTGAAAGATTCCTGCTGTGGCGTGAAACAATAATTCACTCGCTCACTTTAATAATCATAAATTGATTCATTGTAACCTGTCTGAAACGTCTAGAGCTGGATTTCAAAGGACAGCGAGATTATGTATACGCAGATATTATTAATAAACCTGATGATGATGTCGATAAGTGTTTCAGATCGATACATAATTCACATTTACTCGTGCCCTCTGTTCGCAGCAACGTGGACATATCTTGCCCACAGCAATGAGGATCAGCAATATTTGATCCGTATCTATTCAAGCAATCCTAATGGCGGAATGTGGTCTTCCCCAGCCAGAGCGTATCATATATATTCCGATTAAATCAGATCCCAAATTCTCCCATCAAGACTTAAAATGTTCCTGCCTCCATCCACAACAGTTTAAGCATATATATCTGAAGATCACCAATTAGACACCCTTCATGGTTACCACCCTCACTGTCCTTATATCGAGGTGTATGTTATTGACAGCTCCCAAGTTTCTATTGCCTTGACCCAGTGGTCAGTAGTCATTATTATATAACCCCTTGTCCAGCATGAGAGGCTAACTTGATAGGGGAAGTTTCACAAATACGAATAAATTTAACATAATGGAATATGTTTCGTACAGGTTTGCACAGCTTTATTTGCAGTTATTGTTATTTCATAATTATTTATGGTGTTTGAGAACAATTTTTTAATTGTTTATTTCAGAGTAGTTCAGATTCATAACTATTAATTATGAGCAGTTATCATCTTTGGGATGTCGGTACAGCCGGTACTCCCAGGTTTACTGCACCATTCAGTGCTGCGGATGTTGCAGATTTCCTCCTGCACTAAACTGACAAGCTGTGATATTATAAGTGAAATATTCTTGAAAGCTCCAATAATTTAATGGCCCCCCCCCCCCCAAAAAAAAAAAAAAAAAAAATTATAAAAAAAATGCTATGACATCATAATATTATTTTTCGATGTTGGATCTTTTTCTTTTGTAAATGTTTCTATGTGGTGGTGGTCCTGGAGTGTATTTTACTTGAATACATTGAGGATTTCATTTCTGTAATTGATGCTTTTAAAAGCAAAGTTAACTCTGAAGTTTTCGTGCAACAGTTTCCATGACCAGTCATTTGGGGGGTTAGGGTGGGGTGTTGGAATACATACAATGGGAGATTTATCCCCTACCTGAATCTAGTGTGTGAAGAATGCATGCAGTGGTCAGTGTAAGGCGGTGGTCAAGCTGCCCCAGTGGTCACAGGTGGACCCACCGGTCACTGTTGCATGCTGAGCTGGGATTTGACATAATTACTGACGTGGAAGGGCAGAGTGACCATGGTGACATGCTGTAGATAGGTCAAATGGAATTCATGTGTGTATGTATATTTATTTATTTGTACAAAGTTTATTTATTTAATTATATTTTACTTGATATTTTTTAATTTGTTTAATTTATATTTATTTAATGTATTATTATTTTATTTTTGATTTTACTATTATTACTATATTTTTTAATTGTTGTAATTATTTTATTTACTTTTAACTTACTAAACTTACTTAACTTACTTACCATCATGCATAGGCTACAAAATAAGTAATATTTTTCTGAACGACACTGAACATGACATTGTGTTTATAGATGTCGAATAAGTTTGATTACATTTAGGTTTATCAGTCTCCATAAATTTAATGATAACTGATACATCAGTAACCATTCAATGAATTAATTTGTTTCATGATTGAACATTTTAATCAGGAACCTGTTCAAGCAGAAAGCGTAATAATTTCCACCAGTGCGTGTCGACAATCAATTAGCAGTGTTTACTGTTCACGTAGCAAGCTTCCTACCTCTCTTTGTTGATGTAATATGATTAATAGAACAGTACGTAGGTAGTAAGTTAAACTATTGGTTGTGTCCGTACCTGCTGCAAGCAAGCGATTCCTGCTATCGTGGCATTATCACCTGTCTCACAATGATGAAGCAGTTATATATACTTCTAGCATGACAATAATTATCGGCCCAAATCAATGGATCAGTGTGCACTTGAATGACTTTCTCAACTCCTTGGGGATTTGTAAATTTGGTAATATGATTTAAAAAGGTAAAAGTTGAGTTCAGATGGAATATGAAAATCTAAAATCATTGGTCATATTAATTTGGTAATTTAATATATGCCCTGAGATTGTGAAATCTCATCTGATAGGTTGCAACATGTGTGGGTTGTATTTTCATAAGTGATCCATTTCATATGATTATAATAATAATTTTAAAATAATATTTGCATGAAGTTGGCAATGAAAAGCATATTTACAATATATCATTGAGTCTGATTTACGATAAGTTGCAACTTGTGCCTTTTTTTATAAGAGATTGCTAATTTATAGTTGGTATTATTTGTTTGGGGATCAGCGGTTTGTGCTGCGTTTATCTCCCGTAGCAGTCCAATGTAAACTTCCCTACCGCAGATATATGTCCTATTGCATGTCCTATCACATGTCCTATCACATGTCCTATGTTTGCTCAAAACAGTCGCCACATTTAAAAGATTAGCCCCATCGAAAATCTTGTGCAAGCATGAATAATATTTATTGTGTCATGTTTAGTATTGCTCTTTTGAGTTCAAAGTTCACTTCATTGCTGTGTTACCGTTTCTTGATTTATGAAAGAATGAATCTAGGGTTGTAAATACTAGGCTCGATATGTATGTTGACATTTTGAAGGGCTAGCACAACTGGTAGAGCGTTGGATCACAAGGTCCTGAGTTCAAATTCCAAGGAATGTTTCACATGTAGAAAAGATTTGTATGAATATTTTACATAGTGCTCAGTTATCATGGTTATCATTCAGTTATCATGGTTATCATTCTTGGGTTGTCCATACTCACATCATCACATAAGGGGGAAAAGATTCCCGCCATGACATAAGACAACAAAACTATAATTATTTTCACTCTCTACTTACAACATGTGAAATGGAGTAACCATTATCAAAATGGTCATCGAATTATTGATGAAAATCCAGTACCATGA
The DNA here is from genome assembly GCA_032361325.1 of Lepetodrilus fucensis. Taxonomy (NCBI): domain Eukaryota; kingdom Metazoa; phylum Mollusca; class Gastropoda; order Lepetellida; family Lepetodrilidae; genus Lepetodrilus; species Lepetodrilus fucensis. Next base: position 37,468 of record JAUTBV010144698.1, on the reverse strand, counting down.
TTGAATTTTTGTTTTTGATATTTATTTTTGGGTTGTATCAATATTATAGATATTGTAGATTATCTGTAATTCCTGAAGTGTAAAATATAAAGCAATAAATCAGTGAAAGAGTATCCATGACTAAATCTAGCTTACTTTCATTTCATATAGATACACAGGAAAGGAAACACATTTATAGCTTTAATCATTAATTATGATCATTATTTATATTATAATAATGATTTTGGAATGTATTTAATAACCGCCTCCATGTGTTTGACAACCGGAAAGGCCCAGAGTTAAAATTTAAAAGTTTTATAGTTAATGGTACAGGTAGGTTTTAAAGAACTGGTAGACTAAGTGTTGGACATTATAGTAAACATGTCCTTACCCACCTTGCCTTGCTTACAGTGCTGACTGAGTTCAAAGGCAGGTCATTCCATGCCCAGTTGAAAACACTACTGTGTTACTCAACTTACTGCAAGGGTAACAGTATGTGGCTAGCCAGCGCCGTCTATCAATCCCTGATGCAGTTAAGACGGCTAATAAACCAGTAAGATAAATCAATTTGCACTGATGATTGGTGATTGGAGCCCAATGTGAAGGTACCATGTGAGGGTGCTGTAGTGCCACATGAAGGTACTTTAGTACCACATGAAAGTACTACCATAGTACCATGTGAAAGTATCATAGTACCATGTGAAAGTATCATAGTACCATGTGAAAATATCGTAGTACCACTTGAAAGTATTGCAGTACCATGTCAAGGTACCATAGTACCACGTGACAGTACCAGAGTACCATGTGAAAATATTGTAGTACCATGTGAAAGCACCATAGTATCACGTGAAAGTACCATAGTACCATGTAAAAGTACCATAGTACCATGTAAAAGTATCGTAGTACAACGTGAAAGTATCGTAGTACAACTTGAAAGTATCGTAGTACCACATGGAGGTACTGTAGCACCATGTGAAAGTATCACATGAAGATACAATAGTACCATGTGAAGGTACCATAGTACCAAGTGAAGGTACCACAGTATCGTGTAACGGTACCATGCTACCACGTGAAGGTACCACAAAGAGTAACACCTTACTGTAGCGTGGTAGACTGTGGGACTGCAGTGTCGCTAACAATGTCATGTAATAATGGATTTTGCGTCCGTTGAAAGGGATCAATATTTGTCTCTGTGTAAAAGGGAAGCAATTGTCATTTTAAGATTTTTCGTACAGTCACAGTAACTATAGGTTTTTGACTAAATTGGAGGTTATTGACACAAAGCACATTCATTTTGTGTACGTAGCGTTACTTTTGTATTGCCCCAAATATGTTGATTGATGTTGTCTGGGAGAATTCCTTATTAGATCCACTCTGCAGGGTACAGAACCATCAATCTTGAAACAAAGCATAATTATGACATAACAGTGATTCAGCTGCAATAAACTTTGTTTCAGACAATTGTCCTGAATGACTAAAACTGAGTAAAAGCTAATGGCCGATGGGCAGCAAAAACACTGCATAAATATCTCTGCCTATATTGCTGCGACATGCTTGTTTGTTGTTTCTGATTTACTAGTGAATATATGAGTGAAAAAATCTTGAAAACAGATCTACCCCCCAATTAAAAAAAAAATATGTGTACATTTTTAAATATGAAAGAAATAGTGATAACTGGAAAAACATTAGGAATATAAATAAGTAGTTATTTGATTTAACAAGACTCGTGTCTACAAGCTCATAGGAGAAGGTTACTGTAATATTTGAGTAGGTCCTTTAGTTGTTATTGTGATTTATGTTATCAAAGTGAACAATCAACATGTTTATGAAAAATAACAATATTAGGAGGTAGTGCAAAAAACAATACTTTTATAGACACTTGTTGCTAGGTAACAAGTTCTAATACATATTCCATTCCAAATCCTGAAGGCAACCAGAGATGCCTGATAACCAGCAGCTTTCATTTTGATGATGCTTTTATGATTTATTGAAGAAATACAGTAATTCTTTTTTTTTAAATTCTCATCTTTTTAGGATGATCCTTTACAGTAATATAAATGTTTGTTTAACTCTTTCAATGCTGGAGGCAACTGGAGATGAAAAGCAGTGCCTGCACTAATCCAGCAGGGAGAGAGTTAATAATTTATGAATATATAATTTTTATTGTCAGGGATTCTTCTGGCATTAACCACTTTGGGCATGGATATATTCAGTGTAATACCAGAAAGCTTTTTTTTTTTTTATGTATCCCAAATAGCTGGTGTCATAAAATTGTGCACCTAAAATACCACAGGATTCTCAAGCTAATAATATTCCTATTAATGTTTATTTTTAACAGTGAATCACTGAAATGACAATGTTTTAACTGCAATAATTAATATTGGCACATTCTTGCATGAGGAAGTATTGTTCTGAATGTATTGTCATATTAATTAACATTACTATCATGATGGCATTAGCCGAGATGGTATGTTATCATGCTCAACTGCTTAATGCTGTATTAAATATGATGGCAGTACACTATCAAGTACATTATCTCTCGTACATTATTTGTATCTTAACAGTCAATGGTGTAACTGTCATGTTTGGTGTGACTATGATAGTGTGACATCTTACAATGATAATGAGTCAAATTATGTCAACGATGAGACAACGTTATCACAAATTAATGACAACGCCAAATTATGATCCGCCGCGTTGGAGACTAGTGTTATGTCTTTGCACTACATGTCCCAGTTGTAAGCGGTGGGATTTCTACAAGGAGAAAAATGATGTTCAAAGGGAGGCAACTCCTGTTTTGATAACTCTCCCTCTTGGGGTTGACTGAGAACAGTTTGTGCAAATAAATCAGATTATTAAACTGCGCTACTACCGAAGTCTGGCTGCTACAAGATGGATGACATTAGCGGCAGATTTCGCCAATCAATGACATTTACTTGAGTTGGCGGACTGCCGTTTCCAGCGGTGGAGTGGGGTTCATCCATGCATGAAAATGGCCTGGCTCGCCTACCCCGAACAGTCTGTTAGGGCCCATGTCGCCACACAAATAACGTCTTAACAGGCTTGTAGGTAATTGTGATTGATCAACAATTCTCCGGCTTTTGTTGAGTCCTCGTTTTTAAAGGCGAACAATTCCCCCAGTCAATTGCGACAGCGTTTACTGCCCTTGAATAGAGTGCTGCCACCTTCTGGTGGATTGTAAAGTGTTGTCGATGTCTTGTCACTGTTGCATATATTATTGTGTGCTGAAGACGCATTGAAGAGAGTCTTCTTCACTGCAAGCGCTTTGATGTTGTGTTTACACACGAGTACGCACAATATAAATGCATTCTTTTGCCGCCGTTGGATAAGTTTGGATAGGTGGGATATTGCCAGACGTGTTCCCGTTAGTTTTTAAAGATGTATTAAATCTCACTTAGTCATTGTATTTGAGGGAAATATTCCCACAGCGATGTAAAGAAATTAATCCCTTTTTTGTATATATATATATATAAATTTGTTTAAACCCATTAATTCACATATTTCTCACTTACTCACTCAATTACTCACTCTCACACCCTGTAATCACGGTAAATATGTTTTTTTTTGTTTTTTTTATTAAACATATCACTTTCACACTGCTATTAACACATTCTGAGAAGGCCATTGAAATTGCATATGTCTCTATGGAATTGTGTTATTATTTTCTATTTTAATATAAGGCGGCAATCTGATTATTTTTGTCGAAGAAATTATTATTCATATGTCCATAAATAAACGTACATCCTGTTGGCAATAGTATGATGTCTGCTAGATGTTTTCCACTCCTAGGAAATGTCTTTCTCCACTTCCTATTGCCGTTTGCTGTAGTACTTCCTCTGAGATCAGGGTCAAAGGTTACATTACCACAATTAGAAGCACTTGTTGTGGGAGTAAATGTCAATTGGGGTCATACCTATTGGTTTCAAAATTAGTCGTATTTGTAACAATTACATCACTAAACAATCCTCTGTCGAGAATATTTTTCGTATTTTTGTAATTAATTTTTATTTTTGCTTCTCGTTCCTTCTAAAGAAACAATAACAAAATAATAATGGTATTATTTATGTTGTTATGGGTAATAGTCAACTGTGTAAAGCTATTAGATTGGATGGGAATTCATGTTCTCTTGATTATATAGGACTATTTCTATGAGAAAAATTAGTAAAATGTTAAAAAGTTTTTGGTCTACAGTAATCGTTAATCACCGACTGACAAAGTCGCACTACTATGAGTGTGTGCCTCATCCTCATGTGCGCGTATTTAGACAAACCTGAAGAACCAAGGATGCAGCTTATTTAAGACCTGCGTTGAGTTCCGAAGTGCAAGCCTCCACTCTCAGCGTTAACTCTGCGTTAACTCCCAACTTGTCACTGACCACTTGGAATGTGTCGAGGGTCATCTCAACGAACACAGTGCCAGCCCCTAAATTTTTAGTCTCATTAGGGCCCCATTGTATTTTCATTCGGTAGATGTTTACTGTAGTGGGTTAAATCATTGTCCTGGCCATCACTCGTATTTAATCTCTGTTCAAACGAGAAACAAGTGTAATTGACTTCAATGAATTCCAAAGGAACGAGTAAAATTTCCATTCCGAGATTATCGCTCATGGCAAGGTGTACGGTAAATACGGAGATATCCGATGTGCGGACGACTCCGTTACGTTACGTTAATGTTAATGTTAAGTAGTACGGTCATCTTCTGCCGAGGAGCTTGCAAAGAAACTAACGCGTGATATCTGATTGGAACAAGGCTAAGACACAGGAGATTAGGACCGTGAATGTGGACCGAATCAATTTAATAACGATCGCATTGTCGGGAGCGCTGGCTGACCTATATTTAGACACTCCAGCATGTTCGGGTTGACACTGTTTTGTGTCGCATCATCTGTCTGTGTCTGTCAAATAAAAAGTTTTAAAAGCGGTGACCGTATTTATACAGATTTGCATACCATCAAAACAATGTCATTGCAGTTGTGCACATTTTCCCCTGCGATACCTCGGGAGGATTGGGCAGGGAGGTGTTTTTTCACCTTTTCTTTTCACTTCATTAATTCGTTTTGTCACGAAGTAAGTCTGTATTGATGCATTTTCCCAGTGGTCGGTCTGGTGGTTTGCAGAAACTGGGGTAAACCCTTCGGCCACTGAGATGCTTCACAGCTTGGGTTTAGTGGTTACATAAGTGTGATGCTGGGCTGGCCATTATAGTGCCACTTCCAAGTCGTGTGTGTAATTGAGTAATAGCAGTGCATGACAAATGTCATGGTTAAATATTTATTTGTGAATGGCACATTTTAAGGCTTACTGGAGCCTATTGGGTTCTCAATGCAGATGAATGTTAAACAACTTTGATTACAATACATGGGTTGCAAACTGTTACTATTGACCTCAAACATTTTTTATTTTATTTTTTAACATCTAGTTAACCTTCTCCATGCTATAGACAAATTGGCCCTGTGTTATTGGCAGTGTTATGGTTAATCCTACAGGGAGATGGTTTAATTCTTGCCAACAATTGCCTCATGGTTAGTTTTGTCTTGCTTCTTTCACCTTCTATCTGCTGGAGACAACTGAAGATGCCTTACTTGTAACTTAATCCGGCATCAGAGACTGACATTCTAGAATTAAGCAACAACAAACAAAACATGGTTGTCCAGACAATCAACAAACACACACAAAACAACATGCAGCTGTGGTTGTCCAGACATTCAACAAACAAGCAAAAACAAAACAACATGCAGTTGTGGTTGTCCAGACATTCAACAAACAAACAAAAACAAAACAACATACAGTTGTGGTTGTCCAGACGTTCAACAAATAAGCAAAAACAAAACAACATACAGTTGTGGTTGTCCAGACATTCAACAAACCAAGCAAAAACAAAACAACATACAGTTGTGGTTGTCCAGACATTCAACAAACCAAGCAAAAACAAGCAAAACGACATGCATTTATCATTACATGGTTATCAGTGACCCGTTTTTGACACTGTCAAACCAGCAAAAAATATTAGGAACACTGCAACCATAGGTGGGGTTAGAATCTATTTTCCGCTTTCCCATAAAACGTCCCTGTTGATTCACACTGATATTTATGAATGGACTATGTTTTATGGCAGGATTTCGGTTGATGACTTCCTTGTACGACCTTGTAGGTCACTTTGCGGAATGCACTTGTGGAATACGATGACATGGCTAGTATGATAACCTGCTGACTGTGGTGTGGTATTCAGACAGCTATGTTTATCTCCCTAATCTGCGAGTCTGTAGTCATTGCCAACATGTTGTGTGTGAGCCAAGGAGATGCTCTCTTTCCTAATTCATTAACTATCGTAATGCAGAATGTTGTGATTGAGCCAGGGAGATGCTTTCTTTACTAATTCATTAACTTGTATCACCTTGCAGAAAGTGCAACAATTAATAATTACATTTGCAATGTCATTTCTGCCGAGAAGTATTTGTTCTATGATTTGCGATGGATTAACCCTCTTCAAGAGCTGTGCCTGTGTCTGTTCCAGAAGGAAGAGGGTTAATCAATAATATTAGGAGATGTAATAGGTGCTATTTGCTATTTTAGTCCAGACACTCAAAATAGAAACAGGAGGGTTTGTAGAGTTCACAAAGTTGATGGAAAAGCCGTAATGAATTTCGCATATCAAATGAAACAGATTGGTAGAAAGGCAAGTGAAGAAATGTGGTACACAACAAATGAAATGGAAAGTAGAGAAGTAACATCTTTGTATATATGGTAAACATTAAACAGTAGAAAAGGAAATATGGTAAACTCTACAAAGGAAAAACAAATATGATGGCAAAGTGTAAAGAATAAGAAAGCACAGTAAACAGGTAATGAAGAAGTATATATACACACACACACACATACATACACACATACACACACACACACACACACACACACACATATTTTACCCATACATGGCACACAGTGAACAGAAAGTATCTAGATCAAGTTGTAACATTGTTTTCCCAAATGTTTGCCAGGGTAGTTGCCCATTTCATCTTTTTATATGGATTAATGGTAAATTTGCTTATCCAAACCAGTACCATTTCGCAAATGTGTGAAATATTCCCTCTACTAACTAGTTAATCGACTGCATCACATAGTGAAACGTTGACCTGGTCTGGCTATCATCAATGTATTTTTAGACTACTAGAAGAAACGAGACTGTGAATCAATTTCTTAGTAACTTACTAAGAGCTATTTTTAGTAAGGGGAATTCCTAATATAACTAACTTGTCACTGGCTGATGGGTTAAGCTCCATGTTAATATATTTAAGGCTTAGGTCACTTGGATAATCATTGCACGCTGTATTAGGTTGCTTTAATGGCTTGGAAATATTTGTTGGCCGGCAGTTTTAATTCTTAATTTGTAAACCTCATGTTTAATGGTACTTGGCTGATTTGTTGATACAGGTAATTAATTAGAAAGCTGTTGTATTTGTTTAGTGGTATCAGTTCTTATTTAGTGATGTTTAGTGGTACAGTATCAGTTCTTATTCAGTGATGTTTAGTGGTACAGTATCAGTTTTTATTCAGTGATGTTTAATAATGGTACGGTATCAGTTCTTATTCAGTGATGTTTAGTCGTCGCAAATGGGTGAAAGATTCCCGCAGCGACGTTAAACTCTATATTCACTCACTCACTCAGTGATGTTTAGTGATACAGTATCAGTTCTTATTCAGTGATGTTTAATAATGGTACAGTATCAGTATTCAGTGATGTTTGGTAGTACAGTATCAGTTCTTATTCAGTTGTTTAATGGTACAATATCGGGTTCAGTAGTGTAATATTGAAGACATGATTATGTATCCATGTCCAAACTTATTTGTATTTCAGTGTTTTCTAATCAATAGTAGGAAAGTAAACCCATTCTTTAAAATTTAGTAGTTATGAATATATAATTTTAGATATAATTTTATATATTGCCCCAAATGAGTTGTTTCAAGGTATGTCTTATTTAAATGTACCGTAAGTAACACTGCTGACGATGAATTGATGTCGTAGATGCATTGTGATGTCACAGACATTACATCAGGAATATGCCTATCTCGTCATAGAATCTGATTACCTTTTATCAAAAGCATGCTAGGTCTACTTACTATTTAAATTACATCTGGGGCAATAAATACAATATTACACAATGTTCTATTTGATATCAACTTTATGTCCCTCGTGGAATAATTATATTTGCACTCGCTAAAGCTTGTTCATAAAATTATTACACTCGGACATAAAGTTGATATTAAATAGAACATTTATTTGTATCCTCTATATGTCAGCCAGGTGCATATAGCAACCTATATGAATCATAAGTTTATATTGAACCAGTATACAGTATCCATGATGATCGTCATTATTATTGGATTGTCAACGCCTTTGAATATACCATACTGAGTCATTGTCTTTTCAAAATCTTTCTAATTTTCAACATCCTACTTCATATTGCATGTATCAGGATCGCTTTGCTGAAAAGTTCCCGGTTTTATCTGTCGCTCTAAACGATTTCATGAAAACACTAGTAATATGATATACTGTCCTCATTTTAATTAATTTTCATTAACATTCTATTTGTGTGTTTTTCAACACTTTCAAAAATTGCGTAGGTAACTGACTGGGTGAGTCACATCCCTTGAATTCCATCAATAACAAGAAAATGTTGTGCTGTGTTTCCAGGTCTTCTGACTTCTTGGTGTGAAGAACTCGGGCGGTCTTTACTTTTGCGGCATCAGAAGAATCGCCCCAGCGACATTGGGAAAGTAGCGCCACCCGGTATGCATCCGCAGATGCAGAAGTCGATGCCGCCAGGGGTACATCCTGGGTAAGTAAAAAGGATTTCAATTCTTTAAAAAATATATGGTTTTAAGTAGGGCCGGAACAACTATTGAAAAGTCCTAGTCGACTAGTTGGAGTCGGTAGTCGACTATTAATCAATTAATCTTTATATATCTATTTATACATTTTTCTCACCTCGAGGATTGCTTCCTTGTTTCGGAAAAGAGACACAGATTATGATTGAATAATAGTAAGCTCAAGTCTGCGACCTTGTTTAACAAAGACAAAACAAAAAAAAATGTGTTTTGATATTACTTCCTGGGTTCAATAGTTAATTCTTTCAATGGATGTTATAACAAATCATCTCATGCCACTCATGGCTTCATCGAGTTGTGAAGTATTGATCAATATCATCTCACTTGTAAAATGCATGTTTATAAATATTGTAAACATGACTGTTACCGGAAGTTTTATTAATCGTGAAATGTTTATTTTATATTCACGAGGCAATCACAACTTAACATTCGTAGAGACTTCTTTGTCATGTCTGACTGGAGTACTACTTTGTGTAACACGATATGCTCAATGAAGACCATTCCCTAGAGAGCGATACACACACACACTCACGAGGGTTAAAACATATACATGAAAGGTATGTAGGCATAAAATGTATCAGTGCGACTTTTGCCGAAGCCTTTGTTGTGAATACAAAATGTGTCAATTCGAAGCACTCTGCGAATAAAGCGATTCTCGGGAATCGAACACCTTGACGTTTGTGTGTGCGTGAACTCAGGCAGATAGGAGTAAGGACCAAATTAAATATCGTCTCGTTGATCGGCCAATGGGAACTCAGCCATGCGTGACATGCGCCCCTCGAGTCGACAAAGGTGTCTCTGCCCCCACTCCCTTGTCCCGTAATAGTTTTGATAAACTGAATGTAGGTCGGTCGCTGATGTCTTTGCGTGACTCAGGTGAAACCTCTACCTGTCACTTGTGTCGCGGCTTTGTTGTGTCATGTTCTCTGTGTGCACACACGCACACGTGCGCACACACAGACAACCCACCACCCTCCCCTTTGCATGCTGTTCCAAAGCAGTCTTTAACTCGGCTACCTCAGACAACTGCCGAGTCCAACATTGTACTCTACTATCAGCCAGATTAAGCGAGCATTTAATGTGTATGAGTTGTTTCCTTTGTATGGGGGAAACATGCCCATCACAGATGTACGATGAATGATTTTTACGCATCACCAACCACCTTTGGGCTGCTATTATGGTTTTTGTTACCAGATCAGAATCGAAAAGATATTTTTTAATAATTATGTTGAATGATATCTTTGATAATTATTTTGAGTTGAGTTGGCTTTAAGTATGATTAGAAAATTAATTATTTATCGAATTAAGTAATACATTTATATTTTTATAATGGTGAAAATCTATATGCGATTAAATTCACAGACCATTTTTTATGTGATTACGATATCATGTAAAGTCATTTCATAAAGTCAAATAGCAATAGATTTGTCTTGCTGTTTAATGATTTGCACTTAACTATAAGGCTGTCATTTATTTCTGGTATTCCATGGTCCAACTGTATTATCCAGCTTGATACATTCATCACTGGTTACATCACTGTTAAGCAGACTAAATATCTGTACACAGATCTCAGTGCTCATGTTGGTTGCACACTAAGGTTAACTGACTAATTGTTTATGCTTGCAATTGCACGATGCAGGTGGTGGCAGTATTTATGTTGGTTGCACACTTAATGATAAATTGTATATGCTTGCAATTGCGAGATGCAAGTGGTGGCAGCATGTAATGTTAGTTGCACACTAAGGTGAACTGACTCATTGTTTATGCTTGCAATTGCACGATGCAGGTGGTGGCAGTATATATGTTGCTTGCACAGTAAGGCAAACTGACACTGTAGAATGGACTGCAAGTGGCAGCATGTATGTTGCTTGCACACTAAAGCTAACTGACACACGTGCCTAGTCATATGTGGGTTGTTTCACCTTTTGTGTTGGTTGCACACTAAAGCTTATGTTGGTTGCATACTAAAGCTTGTGTTGGTTGAATACTGAAAACAGAAATTAGCATAGGGGATTTGATACCGTATTTAACAGCAACATAGAATCGTTAAAAAAGAAAATAACTTTTCAAAATCTTTAGATCTAGCCCAAGTAATATGTCAAGGCTGGTGTCAGAGATTAGTGAGTGACTATTTTTACCAGAGAAGCCGTATTTTCGTGACAGATATTTTAAGAACAGTCTACTGATGTCAAGATATCATTGTCTCTTGTAGTGATTTAAGCTGGTGACCTTCTGGAAGCATTATCTATTACATCGAATTAATAAATATTGAAATATTAATAATTAGTGGAACATGAGGAATAAGTTGTACAAAGAAATTATGTAGTTTTTTTTTCAGGTAAAATTTCACCTGAAAATTATGTAGGTCAACTATCTGTGATTGTATGCATTAAATATTGAACACTTCATGTAATTAATACTAGTTAAATTATATTTCTACCAAACCATATTCTCGCATTTGCTATTATTGACATAAAAACAAACAATAAAATGTGTTCCATCGTGACTATAGGATTATGATTCACCAAATATATGATCTGCAATGTTTCTGAATTTTTTAACACAATTTCCACACAAAAAGGAATCGATTTTCCACTAAATTTCGCAAAACAATTTTCAAAGAATTTTATGTTCTGCAGATTTGTTTTTTTTAAAGATTTCGAAATATTTCTTTGCGTTTCTGTAGAAACGGCAAGTTTTCGTTACAGTTTCGCCGAGAACATGAAAAGTGGTGGCGAGGGAAGATGAGCCTAGGTTCCAGGCCGTGTTTACACTGGACAAATAGCTGGCAGTGTTTCTCACCCTAGTCCGTGTTTGTGGTTGCCAGTACACCGTACACATTCTCTGGGCCTGAACCCTGTCAGTGCGTTAGAGCTATTGCACTCTCCACTGTGCCTTAGTAACTTTAGCATAGCGGCAGATCTAAATAAATATTAAAATTTTGTTTTTATCATTTGAACCTTTAGAAATCCTTATAGGGATGTTTATGCAGAATGTAATGTAAAATTAACTCGGTTAATTATTTATTGACGAATTGTTTTGACATTAAGTGTTAGAGGTATGTACAGCATAAGCAATTGCTCAATAATATGAATGGCTGACATTCAAAAAAAATAATTCTGGAACACCAATTTATTACATTTTCTTAGATTGGCAAAGAAATGTGCTATATGCCATTGACACTTAAAACAATATTCAATTTGAATTCCAACAATTATAATTGCAGGTTTAGGAAGTTGCCCATTGGATTTTCCATCAATATCGTAAAATGTCATTTGACTTAACATGTATTTCCATGTCCCCGTATTTAATTTAATAGACATCTATTTATGTAATTAAAGTCTGTTTTACAGTTGGCAATAGCATCATTAACATATATGACCAGTTGCTGCTACATTGCTGGTGACTGTGAAATAGTAGTCTTACCGGTAGTATCTAATCTGTCTGCTTTAAAGTACATACAATCAAAAGGGACGAGAGATTTCTCCTGCACACAGTTGATAAGAGTATCCCACAGATTTACCATGCTGGGCCCACACAAATCGTGTATCCATAAACTGAATAAATAAACATTATCAAGGTGAAAATGATAAAATCTGCATGTTTGAACCTTAGGTCGAGAGCCAGGTTAGCGTGACCCCTTGACCTCCCGACACTGGCAATGTAGACTAGTAGTGGACAGTGGTCAGATAGAGACTGACCACTCGAATGTCTGGCCCAGTGGCTTACCTGTGTCAACGCTACAGGTGGCTGTAATATACGACAGTCAGCACTTTCTCAAAGCTGGTAGATATTTTTATGTTGTGTGTAATTTACATCTCATTTTTCTAGCAGAAAAGTATGGAGTATGGAATATCTATTTTTTCTATTACTAATTATTATCAGATGGTTATTTTTGTTATTATTTTTTTCTCTCAAAATATTTACTATTATTATTAATAGTATTATTTGGGGGGATCATATGGCTGAAATATTCCTTCAATGATGTAAAACAAATCAATCAAATTATTATCATTGTTACTACTATTATTATTACTTTTATTATTATTATTGTTATCATTGTTGTTAGTACACTGTATTAGTATTATTATATTAACTATTACTTTAGATCAACTACTCTGTTGAAGCTACTTTGATCATACTAGTTATAACTAAACTTGTCGACATACATATCTGAAATAATTTAGCAAGTAGCATTAATCATTCATTCATTCATTGATTCATTTATTCATTCAGTATTTCTTTCCTTCATTCATAACCAGTGGAGTGAGGCTATGGAAGTGATAGCGCAGTAGGTGGTGACTCGGTCACATCTGTGTAGATACATCAACAGATCAAGGAGGTTTATTGTGGGATGTGCATATTAAATATTAGGGTTATTTAACAGTTGTTAAAAAGTTTACATATAAACTGCACCTAGAAACCATTAAATCCATATACACCAGAAACCATTAAATCCCTCCCTGTACACTAGAAACCATTAAATCCCTGTACACCAGAAACCATTAAATCCCTGTACACAAGAAACCATTAAATCCCTGTACACAAGAAACCATTAAATCCCTGTACACCAGAAACCATTAAATACCTCCCCATATACCAGAAACCGTTAAATTCCTTTACACAAGAAACCATTAAATCCCTGTACACAAGAAACCATTAAATCCTCCTACACCAGAAGCCCTTAAATCTTCACAAACATTTCAGTTGTCACTACATATATTTAGACCAGTTACATTCAAAAGTTAGAACTATGCTACATGTATTTTAATTTTAATTACAAAATTACAAAATCAAGATGTTAGTGATTTACTATCGGTATCTCTTTCTAATGTACACCTTGAAACTAATATAAATATGAATCAGAATGAATGAATCATGAATAGTAAATATAATTGTATTGTTTATACTGAGGTGAGGGGTATCTATGCTAATGTTTATTAATGGAAATAATAATTAAAAACTATTTAAAAAACCCGAAATGAATCGATATTTATTTGTGAATATATTTTTTCATCAATTATTATCAAAATAGTGAATGAATCTTTAAGACAAATAGACTGTCGCATTGCTTATTCTAAGGTCCATAAACACTAACTCACTCACTGAGGTGAGGGATATCTATGCTGAAGTTTATTCTATGTGTCTAGCCAGTCTGTGCGTGTGTGTACTTGCACGTGCGTGTGACGTGGAATTTCATCAATGTCACCCGAGTCTTGACGAGACTGAGCTGCCTGCGTAGGACTGGATTGATTTCATCATTATCTCGTAACCAGTGGCAACACGTTAATTAAATTGTCCCAACCCGGCGCAGATTATCAACTTGTCCTAATCCAGCAGAAACCATGAATTTGTCATTACCCTAGCATAGATTTGAATCTACCTGACCGAGATTACCAATCTTGTCTTTACCTAGCGTAGATTTGAATCTACCTGACGGATATTATGAATCTTGTCCTAATGGCAGAGATAATGTAGTTGTCCTAACTCAGTGGCAAATTATTTATTTGTCCTGATCTCAGCCCCTTGAGGGTCGGTTGCAGCTTCATGAGGCAGAGGTCAGTTGCAGCTTCATGAGGCAGAGGTCAGCTGCAGCTTCATGAGGCAGAGGTCAGTTGCAGCTTCATGAGGCAGAGGTCAGTTGCAGCTTCATGAGGTAGAGGTCAGCTGCAGCTTCATGAGGCAGAGGTCAGTTGCAGCTTTATGCTGTGACCGTTCCTGACAATTATGTCCTAATATGTTTTGTATTCCAGCTGTGGTAGCTCTGTTAGCAGAGGCCACAGTAAGCAAGCAGAGATGGTCTGCTTCTGTGGTGCGCACAGCGATGATTCGCACATTAGCCATTTTATTGATTCAGAGAAAGGCAGAGGGATGTTAACCTCTGACCTAGTGATTTTGCTGGCATTTCTCCGTGGCTAAGTACTGCAAGAGTACAGCTGACTGTATTGGGCGGCTTTGACAGAGATAGGTCTTCTGTGTGCCAACTACTGTACTGTACTGATGACAGAGCTAGGCATTCTGTCAGTATCTAGGCATTCTGTCAGTACAGCTGTTGACAGACCTAGACATTCTGTCAGTACCGCTGTTGACAGACCTAGACATTCTGTCAGTACCGCTGTTGACAGACCTAGACATTCTGTCAGTACCACTGTTGACAGACCTAGGCATTCTGTCAGTACCGCTGTTGACAGAGCTAGGCATTCTGACAGTACTGCTGTTGACAGAGTCATTCTATCAGTACCGCTATTGACATACCTAGGCATTATGTCAGTACAGCTGTTGACAGACCTAGGCATTATGTCAGTACCGCTATTGACATACCTAGGCATTAAGTCAATACCACTGTTGACAGACCTAGACATTATGTCAGTACAGCTGTTGACAGACCTAGGCATTATGTCAGTACCACTGTTGACATACCTAAGTATTATGTCAGTACAGCTGTTGACAGACCTAGACATTATGTCAGTACAGCTGTTGACAGACCTAGACATTATGTCAGTACCACTGTTGACAGACCTAGGCATTATGTCAGTACCACTGTTGACATAGCAATGCATTCTATCATCTGTCAGTACCGTTGGTAACAGACCTAGGTATTCTGTCAGTACCGTTGGTAACATACCTAGGTATTCTGTCAATACCATTGGTAACGGGCCTAGGTATTCTGTCAATATCATTGGTAACATACCTAGGTATTCTGTCAATACCATTGGTAACATACCTAGGTATTCTGTCAGTACCGTTGGTAACAGACCTAGGTATTCTGTCAGTACCATTGGTAACAGACCTAGGTATTCTGTCAGTACCATTGGTGACAGACCTAGGTATTCTGTCAATACCATTGGTAACAGACCTAGGTATTCTGTCAATACCATTGGTAACAGACCTAGGTATTCTGTCGCTACTGCTGTTGACAGACATAGGCATTCTGTCAGTACCACTGTTGACAGAGCCATGTATTCTGTAAGCTGATGGGAGAGAACGCAGTCTTTGAGTTCCCTGTTCCTGATCAATAAGCCCGCTGGTGGTGCTCTGCAGTGAAAGAGCTGTATATCGAACCTGTGTTCACAGGAATAGGAAGAGACCACGAAGAGGTGATTATGACCCAGTTATCCACCAACAGCTGTGTGCTGAGCTTGATTGCACAAATTGATAGCTGTCTCACTTGGCCATGTTCACAGCATACCACTGCTTATGTACTGTGGTACAAGCATTGCTGGACACACTGATGCCAGATCGAACTCTGTTGTGTGTGCATTATGGAATTGATTTAACCCTCTCATGGCTGGGTTAATAGTAATTGTATATTTGAGATATAGCTACATTTGATTTTCATGCTATCATCATTATCCATGCCATAGCCTGCCCTATATTGACCCGCCATGATGTAAGTGAAATAATCTTGAAAGCAGTGAGTGAGTGAATATAGAGTTTAACGTCGCTGCGGGAATCTTTCACCCATTTCTTGAAAGCAGCACTAAACCTCAATAATAATACTATAATTATAATTAAAAAGAAATGTCATCCTCCTTGGTTGTTCAGTACAAGCCAAAGCTTACAGACTTGCTGAAATACTAACTTACTGTAGTACATAGATATTGATTGCATACTACCCAGGGAGTTGAGAAGGAATTGAGGGCACACAGATCTATTAACAGGGTAATAATGAGCATTTTTTAATTTATTATTTTCCCTTTGCAAACTGTTCAAGTCGAACACACGCTATGGGTCTGACACTTTCTTCATGTATGCTACTTCCTGCGTGTCGGTTGAAAGTCGAGTCGGTCAATGGTATTTACTGTGAACTGAATACCAATGCGACAAGACAGACAACCTCTACACACACACAGTGAGACAAACACCGGTAGCAAACGTTGGCAACCGTCGTCCGGAAACTGCTCCATGCGTCAGAATACTATACTAAAAGTTCCGTGTTTGAATCCCTCAAGGTGTTATTGTCTCCCACTGTTATGTGGGTGTTGTCTGTAAATCAGTGCTCAATTCTCATGCTTGTCTCATGTGAAGAGACATTTATTTGTGAAGAGACAAATATTATTTTTAATCCAATACAAAGCTAAAACTGATATTTGGTTATTCCGGGTTTTCCTCCCATATTGCCATACTATGATGTCGACGAGAAATAATATTTTTAATCCCATACAAAAATTAAAACTGATGTATAGTTATTCCAGGTTTTCCTCCCATATTGCCACACCATAATGCCAATGAAAATTAGTTTAAAATCCCAAGCATTTAACCCAGACTGAAATAGGCTTATTTTCCTGGATGGAGATTTCCAAAGCTTATTATTTTAGGGGAATACCCAGAATATGGGTGTGCGGTCTATTTTTAGCCAGCTATAAGGTTACCCAGCCGTAATCAATTTGAGACCCAAAGCCTTGCATTAAGCTTGTTTCTTGTCATGTATAATTAATACTGCTACTTCCATTCCAACATAATACCTCAGATCGAAGTAGAATTTCCCTGGTATAATACCCTCGGGATCAGCAAGGTGTCAGAATTAGATAATTAATTTAACAATAGGACAATTCAATCGCTACATCATATGAGGATGTACTGTAAGTAAAATCATTATCTGTTATGTGAAGCGGGGAATGACTAGCGTTAAAATTATGTAGGAGTATTATTTTGGTATGGCCTATAATTGAAACAAAAGCCATCTGGTTGCTAATGGTAGTCATGTGACCGCGAGTCGAAGGAACGGCATTGATCGAGGTTTTAATAGATCTGCCGCTAGTAATCAGAAAGTGGTGTGTGTTTTTTTTCTTTCTCTCTATCACCTCTTCTTTCCATTAATAAACCATCATACTTACATTGTAGTGGGTTGGGTATTTGAGAGACTCTGGGTTTGACGGAATTGACGATGGTGAATCAATGGAACAGATGTTTGCAAGGATAATCATAGGATGCCTAGTGTTAACCAGACATCTGGTGATTGGGCAATAACAACTGCTGCTAATCATATCTGTAGATACTTCAATCAGGTCGCCCCCTGCCTGTGTTTTTCTCTTCTCTGTCGTGCTCAGTGACGGCGTTCCGTGACGTCACGGGAACGGAAAGTCTGCGTTTGTGATTGTGCCTCGGCGATGTCGAAGGTGATACAGATACTGATACACATGTAGGCCGAAGATCACCTGCCCGCTTCCAGTTCGACTCGGCATGAGTGACTCTCTCTGACCCGAAGCTAAAACTGTTCTGGTGGTTTTCATTTTACACCAGAGAGACAGAACGAGAGAGAGATAGAGAGAGAGAGCAGGATTCCCTGGCTAAGCCCAGAGACTGACTGACTGACTGACTCTCTCAGTTGGTAACACCGCAATCAACAGCAGACTTCTGCACAGGGCAGATGATGAATGGGACCCGAGAAGTGGAGTGTCTTAACTCACAGAGTCTGATCGTGTGAGGACGGAGGAACACTTAGGAGGAGGACACAACTGACACCCGGAGTACCCTGTCTCCCTCTCAACCCCCTCCTCCTACCTCCTTCCCTACTTGCCTCCTCACCTGGGATAAAATTGGATTTACATGGAAACAGTGGCCGGGAAGACAACTCTGACAGGAGCTCTTGAACTCTCTATTCTGAGGTTACCATTCACTTGTTTGCTCTTTGTGTGTTTATCAGCCAATACCTGAGGGCTGGCCCTTCCTCGTTATACCGCAGGATGTGCTAAACTGTTGGGAATAGCGTGTTAGCGACAGGAGTTATGTAAATACGCAGCTGTGGATGCCGAGTCTCCGTGTTTTGTGTTTATTTTCCCCCGAGTGGGTCTGGGTTTGCGAGTGGGTCTGGGTTTGCGCGTGTGGCATGTTTCCGCGCTATAAGGAGGCAGGCTAGAGGGAAGACTCCAGAGCAAACTTGAATGATTTGTCTCCTATTTGGAGTTCTGTTAACCCACTGCCAGCTTAGGTTATATGGGGGGGGGGGTTTATGCGATATTATCTGTTTCTACAGAGGGCGCATTATAGTTCTTTATCACTGACACCAAGGATTTTAAGACAACAGGTTAACACTAAATGTAGGTCATTTGTAGACATGCGGATCATGTTTAAGCAAATTTGTAGTGTCTAAAAATAATTCTGGAAGGAGGTGTAACTTTTGCTGTTTCATGCTTACAGTGTACATATTTAACCAGCTACATATTTAACGAGACTGCGATGGATAGCTTCTCTACTGGGGATTAAAACAACTGGACTAAATATATACATGCAGTCCACCAGCCTATTGTTCTCTCGCAATTTCTCATCTCATCATTTTTTTACAAACTCGATCGAGTAGCATTTGCGTTGTCATCTTCACGATTATTGACAGATGTTTTGTCTTAAGGTTGCGTCAAGCTGTAATGGAGGACATTCTTTGCTCAGTAGATATTTTTCGAGGAGGCTTATTGCGAGTTTGCTTATGATTGGAATGTGATTGGCGCTGTTTGTTTTGACATATCAGAACCGAAGCATTGTCCTCTAGTATGTTTTTTATGTTGTATACTTACAGTAGTATATATATTTAGATATATCTAGTCATATTTGTCATAGCTCAGTCATGTCAATGTTTTTTTTCATTATATGGGATTGGCTTTCAGGTTTTCAGGTTGTTATGCAGTTTTATATCATTTTCAAACAGTTTTCTGTTTATAAAATGCGTTACGTGTCTTGTTGATGCATATTTTTCTATTTTTCAAACAGTTTTATTCTATATATGGATGCTCTAATTTATTTGAAATTAATAAAAGAAGTGTTTTTAGTTTTAGTTTGTTAAATATTAATAATTAATTCCGTTTAAGTTTGTTATAAGTATCTTCTAAAATGCTTTAAGTGTCATGTCGATGCAATATCACGCATGCAATGCAATGTGTATTTTAGTTCCACGTAGAGTGTGTAATAATGGACAATAATAACTTGCCACTAAGTCCCCCAGAATTCAGTCAGCCCCGGTTGGGAATGTATCGAAAAGTGCTCATTCCTGTGAAGCTGTAGCAAATAAACAAGTCCTCTTCGACACTGGAGTTGAAAATGCGACCCTGTGAAACGTCCGAGTTTAAGCAAACGTCCTTTGCTTGCAGAGGAATAAACCACAAAATTCCTGTACCGCAAGACATCGTGTTTGTTTACTGCCTCTTCTGCTGTGCAAAGGGAGGCAATTTGAGACATGCACTTGAAAAAACGCCAGTTTTAGAGCTCCCGACAAGGAGAGAAATACGAGCATGAATGTGACTTAGCATGAAAAGAAATTAAAACCTACATTATACTCGCCGTTAAATTTTTTTCCACGAATGTTGCGATCACTGCTTCAATGGTAAGGGCGAACGTTTTCCTACTCGGATTTTCCAGTGTCTTTTCGGACGGATTTTCACGTTGTGTATCTTGATTGGAAGGTAAGGTAAGGGTACCGAAAGTGCTAAATGTTTGCTTCGTCTTGGATGTTTCAGCGGCGACCCCAATGGAGGGTGGGGAGGACCCAGCCAGGGTCAACCGGGACTGTCAGTGGTGACCACGGTTTGGGGTGTGACGCAGACCACCCAGAGCGGTCCCTTCACCCACAGCAACCCCACCCCGGGCTTCACCAACACCACTATGACGGCAACGGGGTACAACCAGCCGCAGCAAGGGTTCCCTGGCAACCAGCTGCAGAAGGGCTCACCATACAACCAGGTTATGCCGCCGTACAGACGCGAACCTAGACCCAGGTTGGTACTGGCGAACGTTTCGCTGTTCGCTTCTTTTTTTTAATATATTTTTTTAAAGTGGTGTCTGAAATTGAAGTTGGTAGAGCTAAAAGTTTATTGTTTTGATCTTCATCTGTCACCTCTGTGGTGTCTAAAAGTGATCTTGCTAGTGTCTGAAAGTAATCTTGTTAGTGTCTGAAAGTGAATGTGAAATTCAGTCTCATTATCATCATCAGAAGTGTCCGAAATTGAAGTTGGTAGAGCTAAAAGTTCCTTGTTTTCATTCGTCGCAAATGGGTGAAAGATTCCTGCAGCGACGTTACTCCATATTCACTCACTCTTTGTTTTCATCTTTATCGTTAGTGTCTAAAGATGATCTTAAATTCGTTGTCATTTTCTTAATCAGTAGTGTTTGAAATTGAAATTGGTAGAGATAAAAGTTCCTTGTTTTTGTCTTTATCTGTAGTGTCTGAAATTTACTGTTTTTGTTATCTTCTTTGGCAGTGCCTTGAAATTGAAGTATTTTTGAAATATCGCAGACTAAAAACAGACCTCAAATAGAACCATGTTTTGTAGAAAATGAGTTAATGTACTCGGAATGATAGAAATTTCTGTTGAATGTGTTACTTCTATGCATTTACCTGGATATATGAATCGGTGTAACCCTGTTTATGAATACAGCTGGATGAGGTATTGTACATGTCTTGACAATATTGTATTGATTCAAAATGAGGGAATGTAAAACAATATTTGTATTGAATGGACAACAAAATTTGTTTAATTTGAATTAAACAGTTAAATCCACTTCTTGCAGTGGGTACCCACCAACCCCAAACACGCCGGGTGCGAACCCAGGACCGCCAGTATCCGGGCAGTCCGAGTACACGGCACCACCTGCAGCACTGTCAGCAGCAGCATTCGTAGCAGCGGCAGCAACGGCAACGGCAACAGCCACAGCAACAGCAAGCATGGTCGCGTTGCAGCAAGAGCAGCAGAACCAGCAGCAGCAGCAGCAGCAGCAGCAGCAGCAGATGAACATGAACATGCAGATGAGCATGAACAACCACCAGTATGGACCTCAGATGCAGCAGGTTGGTGGCAACAGTTACTCCCGCCTGTCTATTTCCATACTTAGAGGTGAGCCACCAGTATGGACCTCAGATGGAGCAGGTTGGTGGCAACAGTTACTCCCTCCTGTCTATTTCCATACTTAGAGGTGAGCCACCAGTGTGGACCTCCGATGCTGCAGGTTGGTGGCAATTCCGCTGTCTATTTCGATGCATAGAGGTTTATCTTTCTCAATGTTTTGGTATGGAATTGGGCGCACGTAGTGTGATTTAAGATTAGGGATAAGTGATAGTGGAACCAGTTAAATGTACAGAGTTTTAATTCAATTCAGATGCAGCAGGGTGGTGGTCCTTCCTGTCTATTTCAATACTTAGAGGTGTATATTTATCAGTTTTGGGGGCGGGATGTAGTGCAGTGGTAGAGTGTTGGACTTCTGAGCCAAAGGTTCTAGGTTCAAATCCCGGCCAGGGGGCCCGGCATCAATATTCGCGAAAGTTACCTTTCTGACACGATATTGATAGGATGCACTGACTGTAGAGTGGCAATGCAGTTATCATCCTTGGTTTTGTCAGTACCAGCCGGTGCTCGCAGGTTTACTGCAACATTCAGCGCTACGGATGTTGTATTAGTGAAAGATTCTAGAAAGCGACTTTAAACCCCAATACAAAAAATAATATAAATAATTTGGTGTCAAATTGGTTGCGGATAGTGAGATGAGCAGACCTTTTTGATGTTACGTATTTGATGTTATCTTTGTAATTTTCATTGTGATAGGATGCAGTGTCTACACTCCTTTAGTGCAGTTATTCAAGGTTGTGTGTGTGTGTGTGTGTGTGTGGATAAGTTTCCTATCGTCATGTATGGGTGAAATATTTCCGCTGCAATGTAGAGCTCTAATCCATTCATTCTTTCATTCATTCATCATTCTACATTAGCAACCAAATTAATATGTACATGGATGCAATATGTTGGCTAAATATTGAAACTCGTGTAATTTTCATGTTCGTTAATGAAATATTCTAGTATTGCAAGATTTAATCTGAAATTTAATTTAATCATAGAAATTGAAAAGGAATGCTAAACAAAGATATGTATGTATAAAATGAATATGTCATTTTCTTTTTTATATACATTAATGAAAGTATCTATGAATTGTCACCTTTGATATTTATACCTTTGATCTTGATATGTTTGTACATTGCACGAAAAGCACTAAATATCAAAGCTGATATTTCTACGTATCCTGCTGTGAATATGCCTATTGAGTTGATGTCATCATCAGTTAGTTCAGTGGTTACTTTTAAGGTGTGTGGGACTATAATTAATAGAGTAATGTTTCGTTAATTTTATATTCGTGTTCACTTGGTAAGAAAAGTGGTTTGTAATTATTATTAAATTTAAACTCTTCAGGTATCATCAGAATATTAGATAGGTTGTATTTTGCAGATTATCTGAAACACTCCCGAGATTTTTTATTTATTAATTCAAGATCATATTTGTTTGTAATTTGTATTTTTCCTTTTGTTTTAAAAATAGATTGTACTTTTATAAAAGTGATGAACTTGCAGTAAATGTTTCCATCCTTATTCAGATCTTTTGCAGTGATCTTTAAATTATGGGCTTACCGTGAAATAAAATTCTGTGATGAAAATAAAGTGGAAGTTATATTACCTCAGGTCTGTTTCTATGCCAGGAACCTTTTTGAACATTTATGTTTTCACGCTAATAAAAAATGTAGTGTAATCATTGGAGAGACTTTTGTGTAAAGCCTGGCGCACACGGGCGTCTGCGTCACGCTTGCGTCAGCGTTTATAGACGCAAGCGCTTGTATGCACCAAAATCTGCGTATCACGTGGCACTTTCAAAATGGCAGACTTGATTTTAATCTCTGCCAAGCCAATTATTAATGCTCATCTAGAGATTTAATATTTATGCACCAACTTTTAAGATTGCAGAAAACAGTATATTATTTTTTTTACTTTACAATTGTCATAAGGAGGACTGAGGAGAGAACGAATATTCACTTCAATATTTTGTTTTCGTATCAGTATTTGATCTTTTTATGAGTTGAATTTATAAGTTTTCAGATGACAGTTGATGCTCTGTCGTGCTCTCAGGTCACCTCTTGTCATCATCGTCCACAAACTTCATATTTTTCGTTTTGGTTTCAGATGCAACCAGGCCAGCCCTACAGCAACCAGTATCCAGGCATGAACCAGCAGCGCATGCAAGGACCCATGCCAGGGATGGGCCAGGGCGGACATCCGGTGCCAGGGCCTGGCCCGGGCCAAATGCCCACCAAGCCGACTATGCCCAGCATGAGCATGTACCCAAGACGGCCAGGGCCCTACCCCAACCCCCAGCAATACATGGCACAGAAACGCAGCGGACCCATGCACTACCCCAATGGAGTGGAGGTGGGTTTGATCCCGGCCACCAGCCCCCGAAATTACAGAAATGTTTTAGTATGATATTGTGCGCAAGCTCAAGTTTTGTTTTGGGATCTGTGAACAGTTGAGCATAAAATCGTACTCAAATAGGTTTTGTAATCTCTGGGCCTGGTTTTAAAATGAGAACAACATTACAGATCTTTGTAATTACTGAGATTATTGAGATTATGAATTATGTATGTTTTTACTAGTGTATTCATGTTTACTGTAGACATATGCATGAACACCTTAATATTGACATGTTACGAAGACCCATTTTTGCACTTCCTGCTCAACATATTTTTTTAACACCGTTTTTTCTTTTCCCCAGTTTGGACCTGCCTACAACAACCAGTACCCCCAGAAGCCTCAGTACCCCCCAACTCAGCAGCCCCTCCCTTCACCTACCTACCCTCCACACCAGGGAATGAGGCCCAATGGGCCTGGGCCAGGCCCAGGCTCAGGACCCTACCCCAACGGCCAGAACCCCTACATGCAACAGAACCAGTTCCCGCCAAACCGGCCCCCACCCGGACAGGGCCCCGTCCCAGGTCCGGGTCCTGGTCCTGGTCCAGGTCCAGGTCCCGGCTTTCCTGGACAGTTCCCAGGACAGGTCAGCAGCCCTGTACGACAATATTTTCTTCACAACTCGTTCTCAATGTTGTCAGTTTGTCTCGTCAATCGTCTTTTTGTTTGTTTGAATTTTGTTTTTAATATTGCAATAATGTGTTGCAAATGTGTAAATGTCACATATTTTAAGACTCAAAATTGATAGGAAGGAAGTCACGTTTGCATATTGCTTTTTTTTTAATATAAAAATGTTATTGTAATTAGTTGCGTAGGTGCGTTTGTTTCCTCCAGAGGCAATTTTGTATGGAAGATAGTATTACCAGTTTATCATGAAAGTCTGTGCTTTAATGGGTTTGAGAATGTATTGTCTTTCAGTCAATGGAAATGAATTGTGAATTATTTTCAATAATCACCAACACTTTTGTTCGACATATTTTTTAAGGTCGCAAGGACCAATATTAAAGCATTATGAATATTAATACATTATTTTTCATTATTTGTCGTTTCATTATGTTATTAGTTATTTTTAATTGAACTTATGTTTGTCACAGATAGCAGAAAACATGTTGCAATTTTAAATGCATTTCTATTCATTCATATATTTTGTTGTTTGTTTTTATTCATTCATTTCTTTTCATAGATTAAGTTGAAGTCATTTAACATTTATTTTTTATTCATTCATATATTTCGTTGTTTGTTTTTATTCATTCAATTATTTAAAGATTACATTTTATTGGGTTTTTTTTGTGGGTTTTTAAAAATAATAATACATTTTAATTTAAATTTTGTTTAAAGAATTCTGGCACATGCAAGTTTGGACTATGATGCATTTTCTTTATATTGTGATGAATGTGTATTTCCAGCAACCAAACTACCAGCACTCTCCTATTCCTGGCAATCCAACTCCACCAATGACACCAGGGTCTGTGCCCCCCTACTCCAACACCGATGTCAAACCAAACTTCCCGGACTACAAACCACAACTGCCTATCAAGAAAGGTGAAACAGTGTTTGCCATCTTCCAGAAATTTTTGCTATATATATATATATATATGATTATTATTATAATACATGTAATAATATACAACATTTTATATAGCGTCCTATATAGTTTTGTTACAATGAAATAAATAAAAATATATTAAAAGCGTGCTAATGCGATATAAACAGTAAAGAAAAAATATTTAAATGCAAAGAGTGTGAGAAAAATGTTTGAAAAGCTATGTAGCTTTAAAAAAATTATTTAAATTATTTAAATGTGTGAAAATCTGTGTAGCTAAAAAAAAGTCAATAGATATTTTTTTGGTCTCTGTAGGATGTCAATTTAATTGAATATTTTCGGGGGTGGGAATTTCTTTTTTAGTTTTTGTGTGTGTGTGTGTGTGTGTGTGTGTGTAAGACAAGTACATGTACTTTAACAGCAGTACAAGGCAATACCAGCAGATAAAACATTGACACACATAGGGCTCGGACTTTAGCTTACTACACTTCTAAAACACACCCAAGTGATAACCTAAATCTGCATGTATACTGAATGTCAAAGGTCATCTAGTTTCCTGGCAGGATGTTATTAACACTCATTTTGAAGTTTCGTCCTGCTTTCTCAAATGTTTCTTGGTAGTGTTAAATTTCCTTTTATCGTGCAATGGAAGAAGATACTGTTACTTAAGAGATCAATATAGAATATTTTATTGCTATGTCTCGAGATAGACCACAGATATTGTAGACGTGTAATCATTTGGGGGGGTGGGGGGGGGGGGAGTCTAGATAACGTTATAAAATAAGCTTAAAACCTTGTTACTTTCACAGTAAAAATAGTATTTATTTATTTAATGCAAAAGGTAATTTTAGCTTGTCCGTTTTCCAAAAAAATTCAGGAAATGATGAGTTTGTTTTTAATATAGGTAATACAAAAATAAGGTTGGTTGGTAGCACAATGATCTCAGGAGCCAAGCATCAATATTTGCGAAAGTTACCTTTCTGATGCTATATTGGTAGGAAATGCTGTCTGTAGAGTGGCAATGTTAAAGGATCCAATTGTTTTTGTCTTCAGAGAACGATGAGTTGCGTTTAACGTTTCCAGTCCGAGACGGCGTTGTGTTGCCGCCATTCCGTCTGGAGCACAACCTCGCTGTCAGCAACCACGTCTTCCACCTACGTGACTCCGTCTACCAGACGCTCATGTGGAGGTGGGTACAACCAATGACAAGGACCTACTCCCACAGTGTTCCCCACCCACTCCCCACGCTCAATTCTTTATTACAAATATGTATTGTATTGGTATTGATACGGGTTCAATTCCAATTGCTGGATTTTTTATTTACAATTTTTTCTTGAATTTCTATCGCATCCCACTGCTACCCCTCTTCCCTCCCCTCCCTTCTTTTCATTGTTGCAATGATATTTTTTTCCTGAATTTCTCTTCACCCCCATCTAATTATAATTTAAAATAATAAAATGAACTGACTTTAAATCCCAGTTTAAATTATTTTTAAATTAACATTAAAAATAATAAAATTTAAATTTCCCATTCTTCTGGTCATCAGGTCGGACCTGGAGCTGCAGTTGAAGTGTTTCCACCATGAGGACCGGCAGATGAACACCAACTGGCCGGCGTCAGTAACGGTCAGCGTCAACGCCAACCCGCTGACCATCGAGCGCGGCGACAACAAGTCCTCGCACAAGCCGCTGTACCTGAAGGAGGTCTGTCAGCCAGGCCGCAACACCATCCAGATCACCGTCACCGCATGTTGCTGTGTGAGTACCAATAGCAGCAATAAACTTCCTATTTCTATACTTACTTCTAAGTACCAACAGTAGCAATTAATTTTCTATTTCCATACTTACCTACTTCTAAAAACACACACTCGAATAGTTCCCACAATTTCGTCAGATATAGCCATTTATATTAAAACTTATGTTTTCCCTTTCTCATCCATGATTTTGTACCTCGTCACTTTAACGTTTGTCAACTAATATGTGGCTGTTGTTTATGGAATTTTAGATAAAATACTAATCGCCTTGGTCGTTTCTCTGTTCCAGTCTCATCTGTTTGTCTTACAACTGGTCCACCGGCCCAGCATCAGGTCGGTGCTGCAGGGTCTGTTGAGGAAACGATTGCTGCCAGCTGAACACTGCATTACGAAAAGTAGGTCACACCCATATTGGAATTTGATTAAAGTAGTGTGACATGACATATTTGCAATTTGTTTTTGTTTTTTAGGCTGTCAATTTTATAAATCTGACAAACAGAAATAATGTGTTTTTTATTTTATTTTATTATAAATGTGCATTATGAAAAATATTGCTTATGGTGGTCATATTGGATTTTTCATATGAAAAGTGTGTGGCATTACCTCTTTCCAGAAAGCCATAGATGTGAATATTTTTCATTTTCTTTATATAGTTTTTATTATATTATTTTTGGTAAAAAAGCAAACAAAGATTTTAATAAAGCATGACAATGTATTTGTATCTGTTTATTTTCAATGAAATTTTATTTTCATTTGCAGTCAAAAGGAACTTCTCGCATGTGCCGACGTCTAGCAACGGCATGAACGAGGACGGAGTGGAGCAAACAGCAATAAAAGTGTCTCTGAAATGTCCCATTACATATCGGCGAATCACGTTGCCAGCCCGCGGACACGACTGCAAACACATACAGTGTTTCGACCTCGAGTCCTATTTACAGCTCAACTGTGAGCGCGGGACGTGGCGCTGTCCTGTGTGCAAGTACGTATCCATATCCACGTCATCTATCCCTATCCACATCCACATCATCTTTCCAACTCAGGCCGTGTACCTACTTAGCATCCATCAAATCGTGCCAATGCAGTTATCCTTGGTTTGTCAGTACCAGCCGGTGCTCGCAGGTATACTGCAGCATTCAGGGCTAAAGATGTTGCAGGTTTCCTTCTGCTCTAAACTAACAAGCCATGATATAAGTGAAAGAATCTTGAAAGTGGCTCTAAACCCCAATACATTATAACATCAGTGATATTAATTAATAGTCTCAGTTGTGATATGAATGAAGGAATCTAAAAAACTGTCTAGCATATCATTTCTCGAAGCTCTCATATCTAATACGAGACCATAAGGACTCGTAGCGATCTCTTAACACATGGGGATCGTGCATTTACGAGAGCGCTATGGTCTCATAGTAGATACGAGAGCTTCAAGAAATTATATACTAGACAGTTGATTTAAGTTATCCTGTTGATTTAAGTTATCCTGTTGATTTATGTTATCCTGTTCAAGTATGTTAATTAACAAATGTTGATGTTCCTCTTTTAGCAAAACGGCATTATTGGAAGGTCTGGAGATTGACCAGTACATCTGGGGGATCCTGACCAACCTCAGCAACACGGAGTTCGAGGAGGTGACCATCGACCAAACAGCCAGTTGGAAACCTGTGCCCATGAAGACGCCCATCAAGGAGGAAGACAGTGGTGAGTTGTCCAGTCAATTGGTCCATTGTCCTGCCAGTTAGTCAATCAGGCCCCAAGATTACACAACTTTGTTGAGTACTATTTCATGCTCAATTCAGAGTTTTGTTCACAAATTCCTATATAATATTGAGTTTGAGCATGTAATTGTACTCCACATGTTTCGTAGTCTTGTGGTCAGTACCCTCCTGTATGAAGTGGTGTAATATCAATTGTCTTACACTTATGGTTACCTTGGTAGTAATTTTGTTTAGTTTCCCCAGTTTTTATTAACTTTATTTTTTATAATTCCAAAATTTATTCTAGAGTTGTATGGGATGAAATAGAATGCATGTAAACTTAACAATGAAGCTTTCCTTAAACTTGAAGCAAAACTTGTAAGTAAAATTTGCTCCTTTTGTCATTTCTGCAGGTACGCCAGATGCATGTGCTAACTCGCGGTGGGTGAAGGCCATGTCTCCTGCCAGCATGCAGCTGCCCACAATGAACAGCTGGGACCACGCCCCGCAGCCGTCTCCGTACAGCATGCCACCGGGCTCTCAAGGTCAGTACGCCATCTGCTAGGCAGCCATCTTGGAGGCAGCCATCTTGGCTCTTTTATTGAATGAAGTTACACATTGATGTACTGTAGTACACTTCATGACGGTTTTGTATCTATTTGGAGACCACAGCGAGAAAGATGGATACAAAAGGGCTATGGTCTCTTCGTGGATATGCGAGCTTCATGAAAGAGTACCAACGACTCTTGAGTACTCTTGATTACTATATGACATATATTTTCTTCTGTAGTCCACATGTTCGATTTTTGGTCCTGACATACTAAGATTAAAAATGGCGCATTTATGGTCGAGATATGGCCCTTTTATGGGTCCTGCAGTACTGAGGCTAATATAACCTCTTTAGGGATTCTCGTTGCATATAGGTAAAAGATTCCCGCTGCGATGTAAAACCATCTCACTTAAGTTAGGGTATTCATACTGTATTCTTGTAGCACTCGTCACTACCAAAGTAATATTCCTACCGTATATATTTAAATTTTATGTGTATTTCTTTCACCCATTAGTTTTGTGTTTCAAACTTTGATTCACGACTTTCTGTTTGCGTTATTTCAGGCGATCCTTTAAGTCAACCCCTGAGGCACCCCGACCCGCACGTTCCCAACGGCAACCACATGGTGCCCATGCCCAACCAGGGCGTCATCAACCCTCACGCCAACATCAACGGCAGTCATCCTTTAAATCACAACACGCCCAACACCAACCAGCACAATCCTCCTGGCGTGCCGGGCGACCACAGCTTGTCAGATCTCAACTTTGACCCCTCAGGATTCGGGGAGGCTGACGGCAGCCAGTCAGGTTTAGATGTAAGTCGTTTTGTCCACTGTTGTCATCTGTAAAATGCTAAAATAATTAGGAAAATATTGTCCGTAAAAATTACAGAACCAGTAAATGCCAACAGGTTTACATGTAAGTTGTTTTGTTCACTGTTGTCGTGTGTAAAATACTGGAGTCCAAATTGAAAAATAGTGTCTGTAAAATTACAGAACCAGTAAATGTCAACAGGTTTAGGTCCAAGTTGTTTGCCCTGTAATCATTCTTTATTTTATCTTGTAGGAATACTAAATCTTTTTTTATACTCTCCCAACAGCTTTTACCAGAAAATCTCGGTGATCCAATAGAACTGTTATCATACCTTGGTCCGCCAGACGGCACGGAGTCCTCCAATCAAAACAATAACTGTGGCGGTGGCGGGGGTACCGCGGGCACGAACAGTGACGATATCCTGGCTTTGTTCGAGTCGTGAGTCCCATGTGGGTTCCGCCCGCTCGCCGGGAGCATGCCTGTGATTCAAGCCATTGTGTGTTTTGTGCGCGGTAAAGGACTCGCAAAGCCATTGGCCGTACACCAAATGGAACCGCGTTGACTGTGGTGATGGTGGTGGTGGTGGCCGATCCGCATCAGATTCATCGTCATCGTCATCATGGTCGTCGTCGTTGTCGTCGCCTACCAGCCAGCTCTCGGCTTCGTCGCACTCTCAGGGCCAACGAGGTCACCCGCGGAAGAACTTGTGCTCAAATCACGCGGGGTGAGAGAAAGAGAGAGAAGAAACGGAGGACGTGAGATGTGTTCAAAGGGATACTGACTGTCTCTCCTGCAAATGGAATCCACACAAAAAAAAGAAGACAAAATCGCAGCAGATCTTTTACCATTGATGGAGAGAGAGCGAGAAAAAATGAACTTCGACGACCTCCAGTTTGCACTTGTTACGAAGATAGAGACTTCCTCATTGTGTCGTTTTTGTCTCATCTGTGTCATATGCCAATGGTCGTGTCGGCAATCACATGACCTTGACCTTGCCACCAGAGGACATGGCAGGCATTGTTCAAAAGCGATGGCCTCACAAACACAGCAGAAGTATATATATTTGTGTTTATTTTTACCTGTGAAATGCCACTACACCCAATTCAGCCAGAGCAAGTCGTCAACAATGTGCTATTATTTTACCTGACAATATTTTTTAAAGACTTCGAAGAAGAAGATGAAGAAGAGACTAGCAATGTATTAATGTGAATGTTGACAAGTCTCAAAACACAGGTGGCGTGTTGTTCTGGAGACGTGTTCCGGTGGCGTGTTCTGTTCCGGAGACATGTTCTGCTGGTGTGACATGTTGTTTTCTGGAAAGCATGTTCTGGTGGCGTGTTCTGGTGACAGTTCAGGAAATCATCACCTAAGAATCATATCAAATGGACGTTTTAGTTTTTTTAGAGGCAGCAAACTTTCACCTTTGCATTTTTTAATCACCACACACATGAAATGTCAGTGTTACCGTGAATCATCATTCATTGTTTTATTATATATATTATATATAACCAGCATGAAAACTGAATCTTGACCTTTGACTTTGTGATGGATTGGTAAAGATATCGCAATATTTAATAACCCCCGACTGCGGAAGGAAGGTCACAGCTTCATGCTACTCTTGTGAATTTTCAAATATGTGCAAAACTTTTTATTCTGTATGCAATTAAATTTAATGGCAATATTAGTGACTGTAGGAGGTCCCTTCGACATGGAGGCTTGGCAATTATCATTTTGGTGCAACATGTTATATTTTAATATGTTTTAGTGTTAAAAGACTGTTATTTCGTATGAGGTCTTTATTCTTTTCTTTTTTCAATATTGTAAAATAAAATAATTATGGAACAAAAGGAAGTCAAAATCTTGTTAAACAAATTTGTTTCATTGTTTCATCTGTTCTCATAGTATTTTAGCTTCAAGTTAGAATTTTAGAGTGTTATGTGGCAGTAATGCTGTAGGACTACGTAAATGGACAAAACCACATTTCATTTCTGAAACTTGACAACAAGCCATGACTTATTTAGGCAATTTTGATTGCAATTTTACACGTTGGTTTTTTGGCCAACAAAATTGTGAAATACAATATTTTTGCCTATGGTTTAGCAATCAATGATACATAGTTGAGCGACGAGATTCTTTATAAAATTTCCTGCAATCAAGCATCATTTTCATTCTTTCATAAGAATCTAGTTGTTATCTCCGACAGTTTTGTATCTTTATGCTTTTTAAATCATTTTACTGGACATTTGTTTTTAACAAGGTGCTCAATATCACAAGAAACTCATTAATTTTCAAATCAGTGTCTATGGAAATTCAAGGAAAAGAAATTAATTATATTTTCAGTTTTCCCATCCTCTCTGCGCCTTCCAATATTATATATATATATACACACATATACATATATATTATATATATATAAAGATATAACCATTTGTTATAACGTGTATTGCCCAATTCGAAGCGAGTTATAGTAATGTATGTTATTTAAGCTCACTTATACATTGTATATATAACAAAATGTCCATTTCATAGGCTTGTTCAAGTTGTCACGGAAATAACATACCGTTGCCATGGTTATTAGAGTAGGGGAAGTGTAAATACTTTTAAAGATTAAATTTCATGATCACAATAAGTTCTCCCTCTCGACAAAGAGTTCTCCCTCTAGAGGTTAAACAATTGTTCCAAACAAAAATAATGACATAATTTCTATTTAACTTGCACTAAATTCGTAATCAGGCAAAATGTATTGGAATTTAAATTATATATATATTTTTTAATTAAAGATTACTGCGATGAAGTAAAGTTATTATTTGTTATTTAGTATTATTTGTTGAGCATCCTTTGGGGGTAAACCACAGAAAGAAATGTCTTTGGGCATAATTTTATTCCATGTAGCGTGTAGTGGCAGGTTTGACAGGAGTGAATTTAGCTTTGTACTCATGATATTCATGTGGTGCAAATCTTTCACTTCTAATTCTGTAGTTGCAAATGGGTGAAAGATTCCCACAGCGACATTAAACTCCATATTCACTCACTCGCTTCTAATTCTTATAAAAATCAATGAGAAGTTTTACAAATGCAGATATGTGAAAATTTAAATACAAATGATTGCATGATTCCAGCATACAGTTAAAGCTGTCATCATTTGGGAGATTTGTTTTAGGTTTTCCAATTCTAATAAAAGTCTTAATTAGTTATTTTTTACATGGCAGCTCCATGCAAAAGTCCTAAAAGCCCAAGCGGTATATCGGAACGAACATTTAGCCACAAACATAGTCAAGCCCTTCATGACTCCATAACCACAGAACTCCTATCATTGCCCCAAATTGATCTTACAAACATAGCTTCTTTTTTTTTACAACAATAAGGTTACTACCCAGGCTCCCCGATCCACAAAACTATCTTATCTTTACAATTGATAGTAAATCTTATTGTATTATGAGAGTGGTAGTCTCCATCCTCATTTTGCGATAGGTTTACAGGGATCAAAATTAACACTAACCCGGGACATTTATCCCAATGCTAAAGGTATCCTAAGGGCTAGTAAACATTCATAACATTTGTTATTTGTATGACTATTCAGGTTAGTAAGTGCTAAAGTTAGTTTCTATCACTGGGTTTACAGTGGATTTCTAGCTCTGTGGATCGGTGTGGACCCCAGGTTTCTTTTTTAATTTAAAGAAATGTCATTAAATATCATATTCCTTCTATACAAATGTAGTTGGTCGTGTAGTTAGGGGGGTAATTTCTATAATGTACATCTTGACTCCTGCCTCTGTTAACACGAGGTTTGGTTGTTACTAATGCGCTTTGTATTTATTGTTCAACTCTCTGTACAGTGTATTTTAATGACAGTCTGTCCCCAGCCTACCAATCCTCCCAGTGTACAAATTCCCACCCCCACCCCAACTCCCAAACCACCATCCCTCAAGCCCTCACACACCTTAATTTACAGTATTGTGATGTATAAAATTCACTTGCCTATGTCAAAAATACAAACCAGTAGTCTAATTTATTTTTTCCCACTCAGCTCATCCAAATGAATTCAGTTCAGACTGAATCTCAGACAACAAAACATTTGACCCTGGTGTCCATTGTCACTCTTAAATGTTGTCATGACAACTATCACCGTTGTCAGGACGACCGTTGCCAAAGATACCCAGAATCGGATCAGCCATTTCGTTCTCATGTATTCTTGTCTTGAATTTCTACAAAATGCAAAAAAAATTATGGAATTCATGGCAAGAATGGGGGTCTAGATGCAGTTTAATAAAATAAAAAACTATCACAAAATGCAATCTGTTTATTTCAATATATATTTGTAAATTCTGTGAAACCATTATTATGATCTAATTGTGGTTATGAGGACAGGTAGAGTGTAAATAGACTTCACAATGTTGTAATTAGATAAGAAAATATGAATTTGCTCATTGGAGAATATTATAAAAGTTAATGTATACTGAGCAACAATTGTTGAAATGAGAATGCATTTCTGGCGAGGTACGAACATCTAGACCCTCAATGTTCATATGCTATGCCCAAAACTTTCATCACCTGACTTTAGGGATTCATTCAGCTGTTGGAATGTGGGTTGTCTCCCCTTTCCAGCGGCTGCGCAATGATATGATTGTACATTTCTGTCAGTAATGACATGTGATTTTGGCACCAATATATGTACTTTAGTCCCTTACATGTGATCATTATTTAATCCAATAAATGAGATACAATAATTACTGGTTTTGTGTTCAGTTAACAACTGTTGGAGAAAGTCCATTTGCTTGATGATGATAACACGGTTTGCCTTAATAAGAAGCACATCGACAGCATAGTCTCCTAATGCCTGGAAATAGTTATTCCAATGTGGGTATCATGCGAAGATCTATTGTTGGAGACTACAGCATTGTTTATATCGACCTCTTGTAAAGTTAGTAGCCTATGTGACGACATACTTTTTTTAAATAACATGGAGTGTTTCCACCCAATTTCACGATGGTAAACCATTATTGGGTAATTGTGAAAATACCGAAGTTGTGCAATCAGTGTTCTTTCTCAACGCCCTGGGAGTATACAACTGCGACTGCCATTTCTAGCGCTAGAAGTTTACCATTTACATGAAGTCGTCATCATGTAATGCAGGGTATCGTTTTACAGAGCTCTCTTAGCAGCTAAGAGAGCATAGCACTCTCTTCGCAATGTATTAGCTATCGGAAAGAGAGTGCTATTATCTCTTAGCGGCTAATAGAGCTCTGTGAAATGATACTCTGGTTCATATCTACATTTCATAAAATGGTCGTAAGTCGGCGGTTCCGAGATTACGAAGCATTTTTGTGTATGATTTCGTGCAATATGGGCCTACTCAATTTGTGTTTCTCATACAAATCGTAATTTCGGGGATAGGGTATCGTTTCTCGAAACTCATGATCCACTACGTATGGTAGTGAAATTAAGAGAGTGTTCATAGTGGATATGAGAGCTTCAAGAAACGATACCCTGAACCCATGCTTTTACTATGACAGGAAGTGACGTAAACATCTGTTCATGACAGGTCATCCGGTACGTCTCTGGTTATAAGTTGAGGTCATGTCTTTGTATATAATCTACATGTAGATGGCAAATACAAACGACCTGATCCTAATTAGATGTGTGATATAGCATACTGACAAGACAATAAAACAAGGAAGCATATAACAAGGCATCCTCGATATAACAGGCCATTATGACTACACTAACCTCCGTCAAATATTTGACGGAGGTTAGTGTAGTCATAATGGGCTGTTTTCGAGGACGATAACAAGGAAGATGGTATACAACACTACAGTCATCACCTATTGGTTCATATACGTATACGTAACGAGCAAATGATGAAAGGTTCCCGCAGCAACGTCAAACTCCATATTCACTCACGTATACGTAACGAAATAACGATATATACGGCTATTCGTGAGTCGTAAGTATATTGCAGCATAAAGTATATATAACCGTTATTGGGTCATAGTATTATAGGTGCATGCACTGACAAAACAACATATATATATAACGTATATTTGCATAGTTGGTTCTACGTATACGTAACGAGATATACTGCTATTTGTGAGTCATATATATATAATGCAGCATAAAGTATATACCCGTTATTTGGTCATAGTATTACCGGTGTATGCACTGACAAAACAACCTATATATTTCCATAGCCTAGGTCATCAAACGGAACTATCAAACATTGGTGGACAAGGTTCGGTATGAAGAACAACTGATGGAACACTTTATAACAATACTATTTGAAAATGTTCAAACATGGTCGAATACACAAAACGTATACTCATACCAATGCTTTATAAACTTGAAATGTGTTCTGAAGAACAATATCAATCGATATGAATACATGCCGAAGAGCACGTTCAGATCGTTAACACACCTGGCCAAGAACATACAAACGAAACAATGCCAAATAACTTGTACACGTTATACAGTACGATCATAGTAAACATAACGGTAACAAGGCCCCCATTAATAGTACTTTTTATTTTCATTTGCACTTCATGCCTTATTACTCAAACACGTCTGACGGACCTTGCTGTCGATCACCGGTATATTACGTGGCCACGTGGCCCGTAACAGGACACTTCCGCCTCAAGTAACAGTTCTTGGCGTCGTCACAGCACGTCCTATTATACCAAGACTATACTTCCTGGTTCACTGCGACGGACAAACACGCGTAGTGAT
Source organism: Lepetodrilus fucensis (assembly GCA_032361325.1). Taxonomy (NCBI): domain Eukaryota; kingdom Metazoa; phylum Mollusca; class Gastropoda; order Lepetellida; family Lepetodrilidae; genus Lepetodrilus; species Lepetodrilus fucensis. The sequence continues at coordinate 306 of JAUTBV010144698.1, read as the reverse complement.
TGTAACCTTACATGCAGAAGCTCACATGTGCCTAATATACTTTCTGGGTATATATCGTTTCTCGAAGGTCTCGAATCCAAAGGGTGTCATAATAGATAGCAAAATAGTAAACGGGGCATAGTTTAGCTATACAGAACTATATAGCAGCTAATATCTACTATATGAGACCATGCATATATACTATAGTATATACATATAGCTAGCGCTATCTTTTAAGTGCACGATCCCCATGTAAGGCTATACGAGAGTCCTTATGATCTCGTAGTAGATATGAGAGCGTCGAGAAACGATACCCTGGTCTACCGA
>JAUTBV010144676.1:0-11074 GCA_032361325.1 Lepetodrilus fucensis | reverse complement strand
TCACTTTCAGGACAAATAACTCCGCCACATATATTAATTAATGCAGAGGCGTATAGTTACTACATCACTTAAGATGTTGTCGACATATTTACCTACATGTAAACATAACATAAATACTATAACAAGAATCGTTAACAAAGTTCCTAGAAATTCTGTTGAAAGGTGTATTACTTTATGTATGATTGTACGCATTGTATGAACTTATCGATGTTCTTAGCTTGTAGACTACGTGACTGTCATCGATAGCGTTCGATGAAGTTTCATACAATGCGTGTGTGTGTGTGTGTGTGTGTGTGTGTGTGTGTGTGTGAGCTCGTGCGTTGGATTACATGACATTTGAACACATTTCTTGTTCCTATAATTACTAGTAGTTGATGGCAGGGTTCCAAGTTACAAGTAGTTATACAATCTAGCTGACAAAAGCGAGTATAATAATATCCTCACACACATACTGACGCAAATGCGATTATATTAATATCACATTATCACAATCATATATATATATATACTGATGAAAGATCCGATTATATTATTATCCTTACATATATACTAATACAAATAATTAAAGGAACTGAAGTAACATGCCTTTGTTGTTGAGTGGATTACTGTAATAAGATCCCTAATATAATTACTACACCCAAACCCTACAGTAATCTTTCTTTGCACTTATAAAAACACGATACAACAAATAAATTGCTGATGTCAAATTTTGATCTTTATTGAAGGTAAATTTGAAAGTGCGTTATTCTAAGACATACTGGTGAGACGATATCTGACTTCCTGTCAACATGTCCAGTCTATTAGCATGATTTCAACTTGAACATCAATATCACAAGTTTGTGCACACTTCACCAAGTCAAAAAGGGTAACTTTTCAAATGTGTAATATACACCGCCCTGTACAGTCCAACATCTTATAGTGCAATGATCCCTGACAATTATTGAGAACTATGACCCGTAGTGTTCAGACATGTGAGCAGCTGTTGTTGCAAAACAATGGGAACATCTTTCAAGTGCATATTCATTCTACCATTTAATCATACAACTTCATCGAAACTATCACAATACTCACGTTTCGTCAGTTAAAATACCGACATCATCGGGAGTAATATAATGTCAACTTTCAAATGTGTAACATACACCGCCATACCATTAGTATGACGAATACACGTCACCATATGAAAATGCCTTCCCTTCTTCTTCTTCTTTTTTCTTTCAGTATACTAGTATCTTAAAAGTCCAGTTGGTTGGTTCAAATGGGTTCAATTATAATATACATTCGCGTATGCAAACCGAATGAGTCGATCGTGCAGATGAAAAACTTGACTCACGAGGCCGAATCACGAATATTAATGATATATTTACGTATTATGCTTTAAAACGACACGTAACTTTTGATTTCGTGTGTATACATTGGCTATGGTATTATAGGTGCCCATTGCATCCTATGTTTCTGGGAGTGTATATACTATCAATACAATTATTTACTAAGTATACATGTAACTTTTAATTTCGTGTGTATACATTGGCTATGGTATTATGTGTTCCCGCTACATCCTGTTTTTCTGGGAGTGTATAATATCAATACAACTACTAGTATTTACTGGAAGTTAAGTGTACATGTAAATGAGCTCAGGGCCTGAAAGACTAGTTAAACTAGTGTTGTAGTAGATCAGTCACGTGCGTACGTGACTAGCTAGTACGTACACCTAACTATGAGCGTCTTGAAAGAACGACGATGACCTTTGAATTATAATATGTTTTGCTTTCATTGCCTATATAGTGAAACCATCAATCGAAAATAAATGCTTTTAACATTTCTAGTGTTCTTAACTTGGCGACTTTTCGAGTTGATCGATTTTGAAGGTATTTTAAAAACTTCTTAGATGAATATTGCGATGTTAAAATTGTCGACAGATGTTCATTGCACAAGTGATGGTCATCACCTGCATGACACTTGTTAACATTATAACTGTTGTAGATCACAAGTTAATATCATGCTGGTCCTGATGGTCGATTTAGCAGGTAGATGGTTAACTGTATTACGAAATGTTGGTACATCAAAACAATATATTTCGTTTCAAATACACGTAATCTATTACGAATATTTAATCTAAGTAATAGTATAGCAGTAATCCAATTTAGTAATTATTATCCTGTTAACTGATGCTGATGATATAAAACTATTTTTTTCTGGTTATGATTAACCAAGGTTAACACGGTGTCAAATATAAACGCATAGCCTGGTTATTGATTCGACTATTAAACTATTATGAATAATAAGTCCATACATGTTGCTAGAGGAATTGAAAATATGCACCGTTCAGATGAATAAATACACACACAAAATACGAGAGAGAAAGAGAGAGAGAGAGAGAGAGAGAGAGAGAGAGAGAGAGAGAGAGAGAGAGAGAGAGAAGGAGGAAAGAGATAGGATGGCTGGATGGAAGAACGGGTGGATGAATGGAATCTCAGACATGCATGAGTAGTTCACATATGTAATATGACATTACTTGCACGTGGAAGCATATACGGAGATAAAATAGTTGCATATGCTTGTAAAATATATCTAGATAATTATACATTATTAGTCCTCAGCGAGATGGATATTCAGACATATTACAAAGACAGATGGACAGACAGGTTGGCATATACAGACAGTATCAGACAGACTGACAATGAGTTTAGATGTACGTATTTGGGGCAGACAAAGAGTAAATAATGTCCAAATGTCAAGACAAGAAGACCTCATGGATCACATAAATGTCCACCATCGTACGATGGACGAGGCAAGACTTAAAGACAACTTACCTGTAATTGTTATCGTGTGTCAGTACATGTCCAAACTCCCCAAACCAGTTTCTTTAATTAGTCAGTAATCCACGACTAAACTTGTCGTCTGCCTTCACAAATCTCAAGTGTCGTCTGCTTCAAACTTGAGCGTCGTCTTCTTCAGCTGACCGAGGTCTGTTCAATGACAGTCGTTCCCTGTGTTGTGACGTTAACCGCCGCGTATATCAGCATAAGCAAACTTTTAGGGTTAAACTACATACATTGGGAAATCTAGAACGCCCAATACTCCTGCGCATTCGTTAAGCCTCTAGGCTAGCGTTACAAGAAGACAGGTAGGTCTACAGGTGGGCTGACCGTCCATGACAAGAGGGAACAAGAGAGAACAGGGACAATCACTGTACAGTGAGCTCGGGGGAAGTATTAGAATCGGATCGTTGAACACGACTGACCCGAGAGCACGGCAGAATACAAGACAGATCATTACTCGAGACAGCTGACAATGAACATACCGGTATACACCAATTGGGCCTACTAGGGCCTACTAGGGTTAATATAGGCTACTAGGATTTCTTCAGTACCGCACCATGGGTTTTACGTATTCTTAATGTGTAGCCTATAACATTAAATCAGCGCTTTGAGCATGGCCTATACGAGGTGGCTCTTGTCATTATGAATATGCATTATTAGTATTAGTAGTATTAGTTGATGCACTGTTAAATACTAGTAATTTAATTATGTCCTTCGATATAATATACCTTCGAAGAAACGCCGCACAGATATGTAGCAACATGGCAGTATATGGCATTACACTACTTCATTGGATTCCGTCTTCTTTCAACGTTGTGTTCATACAGTTCATTTTAGTAGGTTACAACAAATTAGATGTGGCCACACATATGCGTCCTTCATAGTTCTGTGCGTGAAGTTTGTAATTAAATGCATGCAGTTGTTTATTGAGCACAGATTGATGTCCTCTAGGCACGAGTTATGCAATGCCAATGGATAGCAAGTCATCCTGATCCTTTATCTTGCTTTCGAAAGCAATACGACCGTGGCCAAGCAGCCCATATACTAGTAAATGATTCTGTTGTCATGGGTGGCTTTCTAATATATAATGCCAGGGTCGGGAGTATGTTGATATGGAAAGAGGACATCACATCAATTATGTGACAGGAGATTGTCTGGTGGATTAGAACTATCTGTGTGTGTGTGTGTGTGTGTATGAAAGTGTATGTGTGATTGTGTGTGTATGTGTGATTGTGTGTGTATGTGTGATTGTGTGTGTATATGTGATTGTGTGTGTATGTGTATTTATGTGATTGTCTGTGTGATCGTTTGTGTTTGTGAGTGAGTGTGTGAGTGTGTGTGTGTGTGTGTGTGATGAGTGTGTGTGTGAGTGTGTGTGTGTGTGAGTGTGTGTGAGTGTGTGTGAGTGTGTGTGTGTGAGTGTGTGTGAGTGTGTGTATGTGTGTGTGTGAGTGTGTTTTCCAGGGGTGGTGTCTCTTAAAACATGCCCTCTTTTGTATATTCTTTTTGTTTACTCTCTCTCGCTCTCTCTCTCTCTCTCTCTCTCTCTCTCTCACACACACACACACACACACACACACACACATGTCTTCCTTTATCTCCCATGTGTTGAAATGTGTTTCCTGTCAGCGGAGTAAATGTCTGTGGACATATTTTTGACATATCATTGTCAATGCTGAGGCATAGACCATTTTTAAATGTGTATACTATGTGTTCCATAGCTTAATTTATGTGAACTAATCTTACTAGTAGGCCTATGGGTAGAATTCGTATTAGTTGGTTATGTTACATACCGTCTAATACACCATACATTTAGTGTTTTGAATAACCTAATATTTCGTTCTCATGAAATTGCAAATAATAAATCACCTATTCTGTTATATTTGTTTGCCTACTTATCACTTTTTAAAATAATGTTACATAATTTTGGTCTGAAACATTTTAGTAAATCAATTGGTTCCAACGGTTCACTTATGGTCGTTACAGCTGTTATCTTAAACGTAAATACTAGTAGATTAGGCATAGAACAGTTACTAGTTCTTCCTCTTCTTATCCCACCTCTTCCTCATCATAATTGTCTGACACGCGTATAATGTGCGTTGTTGCAATGTTTAAAACATGAGCTAACATACATCCGTTGATGAGCACTTCCGCTGTGCAGTTAGCACGAGGCCACTGTGGGTATACATAGCCTATGTAGTTGATCATTGGCTAGCACAATGCTCTCTTGTTGTAACGATATTTTACTACTACTACTAATAATAATACTACTAATACTAATAATAAAAATACCAATTCATAATGCGCAAAATCCACTCACAAATGCGTTCGTCGCAAACGGATGGGAAATTTCCACAATTTTTAACGACGTTAAATTCCATAATGACTCACTCATTCGAAAGTGTGCTCATAGCGCTACATTATCACTAATTATACATAAATACACCCAGACAACGATCATTGTGTCCTTTTTTTCCCTTCTCAACCCCCTTGAGGGTATACACTATCTTCATTTATATTTCTGGAGCCTATCTCTAGAGTCCATCTCGGTGACTACTCCACTGTATACTAGTAGTACGCATTACCTGATTAATGAGACACATACACAAGTATTGGATATATGCCTACTGGTCAGAACTACTGTTGTGATGGAACCGTGTGAAAAACACTATTCTTGTTCGGCCAATTCGACATACGGTATATCAGACATACTATAGAGCATCTTCATTTGCTCTCCAGCATACAACACAAAGATGAACAACACTGCATAGAATCGTATCATTGTGTTGAATGAAGAATGCTTCAGAACTTGAAAAGTTCAACAAAGTTGAATGCCCTCACAGCAGGTAACCGTGCACAGATATACGTCGAGAACCGATTCAGATTAGCACGTCTTCGTCAAATCTCTAGATCTATGGGGTAGCATTGTGACGTCATCCCTGGGAGAATTGGGAAATGTGTTTATTTGGGGTGCGCAAACAATTCAGGCAATTATCACTTTGAAGAGAAAGACACGATCTCCTTGAACAATTGCAACCATTTTACGAGAGTTTCAATTCACAAAAGGCCAACTGAGTGATCTCTGAATATGTTCACTGATCAGAAATATGCAACACAAACAGAGGTCTCGGCATGTCGCCTAACCAAGACCAAGATGAAGATTGTATCCTGAATAAAAAAATATATAATTTCAACATAACAATGTGTTTTTCCTCCTCACAGAAACACCTTTAAAACTTTCATAAATGAGGAAAACAAATTTCCAAGTATTTTCGAAATGTTTCATTGTTTTAAGAACAGTTTATGTTTGCTGGATTTGGGAAACTGATACTCTGACAGAGAGTACTGTATAGGTCACAGACTAGTAAATAACTGTAATGCACCAAAGTCAAGTCTTTCATCACGTTCATCACATCAGATAATTTATTCCTAAATACATAATTTCATATATAAAAAACAAACCAATGAGAATGTACAAATAAATCAACAAATAGTTTTATATACAAGATGTACACACATGGACAACAGCATAGGTATAACACTTAAAGCTAGCAGTTCACTGTAAAGAAATACAAGGGACTTGACTATATATACGACAGGATTGTGGATTGTCATAAACAGGTATTAATGACAAGACATTACAGCATAGAGCCAGAATTATATATTAGGTATATTTAACTCTATCCACACTGTAGGCAACTGCAGATGCCCTAAAAAGCATTACCTGTGCCCAGGGGCGGATCCAGACTTTCAGGTATGGGGGTGCTCAAAGTGTAATTTTTAGAGGGGGCTCATAATTTCACCATAATACAAAATATATGTTTATAGAACAAATCTTCCAATTCTAGGGGTGGGGTTGGGATCCGCCCCTGCCTGTGCCTAATCCAGCAGGGAGAGGGTTACATAACACAGCAATTCAATGAGTAAAAGAATATGTGTTGATATCTATGTATGATAATGATGTATATAATAAAGATAACTGAAAAGTATGCATAGATATACATGTATACACAGACATGGCAACAGACAAAGCATTGTGATTTCAGCGGAAAATAAGCCACAAAGGTTTATTCAAAGACATTCAAAGACACAAGGGTTTGCAAGCGGCTTACCAAACTAGCCATTGTCTCAAGAGTCATATGAACTGTACATGGGACAAGGAACCAGTTCAGCTAAGTGGCTGATTGAACACACCCCTGGTGTCTGGGGACTGCAGGCCTGAAGGCACTTCCAGGGCAAATAAATTGACCCTGGGACAAATAAGTCAGCGGATTTCCGCGGATAAACAGAAAATTGCCCTGCCTGTATGCAGCCACAGAGTACATGCCAGATAGGATTCAAACTCAGTTATTCAGGTTTGAAGTCTGATGTACAGTGGTATATCATTGTCCTATCCTACTGTTCGTCACTGCACACTCAACGTACCTAATATTTAAGTCAACATACAAACATTAATTGGGCCTCTTTTTGTTTTGTTTTTGTCTGTTTGGGTTTTTTTTAAATTGAGGTTTAGAGTCGCTTTCAAGATTATTTCACTTACATCACGATTAGTCAGGTTATGGCAGGAGGAAACCTGCAGCTGGTAAGTATAGATATAATATATATTCAACCAAAGCAACAATAGTGCATTGACAGTGTCAGTAAATCCATTCTAAAAGTGCTCGTTTCCATAACCTAATTATTATTTTTTTCTGGTTCCAATTGCTACAAAAATATTACATAAAAAAAATCAGTATCCACAATACATTCAAACAATAACCATGGGAACTCAAACACTATTTTCCCATGTTTTCTCATCTTGTCATCAAATTTGTTTGAGACCTTTCTCAACAAACATTTTACATACTAGGACATCAAAATAACTTGATATACTATTAAGTAGATTATATATAAACAGATCTTAACAACATTGTTGGAGCAATCATCAATACTAATAGCACAGTCAGAACTAGTATAGGCTTAATTGGCACCATCAGAATGCGACTTCTACAGACATGTTTTATGTGTTATACATACACTTGAAACTGGTGTTAAATTTAATTTTTTGGAAAAGTTGAGATTTTAGGTGAAAAATGTATCCTAATTAGAAGAGAAAATGCTCTAAAATAAGACATTATGTTATAGACCAGTGTATCTCTGAAATCTAGTCAAAATTGCAGATCTATTTCTGTTAATTCAAACAAGTATACTGTAATGAACATCCAGGATAGAAATTCTGTTGTTTTTTAAAAGATTTGTATTAAAGGCATTTCTTGTATACTTACCTACAGTAAATTTGTCCTTTGAAAACAACAAGAATCACATATTTGCAAAACCACTAGTGGGACTCAGACCTGACAAACAGGAGTTATTCGCCTTGTTATCTTACACTACATTGAATATTCGTGTTTTTCATCCCAGAGGGAATAATTCACCCATATGCACCAACCCTCTTGTTATCACATACAATTTGTATTTGCTTACACCTTCTCCAATGCTATTGATATTCACATCTGAACTTTATTAGAACCGTAAATTCTGCTTTTACTCCAATAAGCAAACATTTATCATTACTAGACCTGTGCAATTTGATTCAAAACTGACAACAAATGTATGTACAGTTACTAGATGCTTAACGACTGTGTAGTCCATATAATAAATATAAAAAATGTCCTTAGAATATATGGGGCTGCTCCTTTCGAGCTGTTCTGTCTGTACTTTCTGTCCGACACATGCGCAGTTACACTGTGCGGTGTTGATCCTTGGTAACAGCGCATGCGTCGGACAGAACAGCTAGAAAGGAGCACTACCTGTAAATATGTTAAATTCACTTAGCATATTGAGTAACTTCCCTTGGAATACAGGTTTGACTTTGGGAATATAAGGGCTGCTATATTTGTCTTAGCCGGCTAGCCGCTTTTTCTGGTTCAAGAGTATGGTCACGTGGTCGGCTGCGTGCAAATAAAACAACCCGGCGGACCTGGCTCAGTCTACTCAGTACGAAATGATTTTCAGCCAGCCCAGTCTAGCCAAATCTAGAAATCCTAGCTGGCGTACGCCGGTTACTAGAGACTGGTGCACGGCAGCTAGGATTTGCCAGGTATCTGTCAAATAAAATAGTCTATCCACAAGAAGTTCCCTAAACGGCGACCAGCAAACATAGCCGGCTTGACAAAAGAAACACCACTATAGTCTCAACTTCCTAAAGAATAGAGACTAGAGATTATACCTGGACTGTCTTGATAGGGACTTCTACAACACGACCAATCAAACAACTACATTATATATGCTGGTCTAATGATCACCAGACTTGTCTTTTCTTAGATTTCTTAGTTAACCATCAATATACTTAAGCATCTATCAAATGTACAATCAGCATATTTGCATGGCGATTAAATCTGGTTTCAGCAATAGTGGAAAGAAATTGTGTACGAGTTACATTTTAAGTTGTATGTGGTCCAGTATGCAAATTAGCATGGAAGAAACCCCTCCCCCATTTTAGGGGAGAATTTATCTAGGAGCTTAACAAATGTCATGTCCCTGTCCACTAAATCAGCTACAGTGGACATGAAATCCTAAGAAAGCAGAGCAAGAAATAGCATGATCATCCCATTAGCTGACTTGTCCTGTAGTAAGGAGCTGCAATGCTTTCTGCAGGTTTTCTATGGCAGACTTGGGGTCCTCATACTGTAGAGCACTGCTGGCATACTTACACAGCTTCATCGCCTTCTGGTAGTGGTCCGTGTTCAGTTGTATGCCAGCTGGAAGAAAAATAATAAACATTAAAAATTTCACTTGCAACTAACTGCAAAATTTCATGTAGATTTGAATCTTGAAAATAACTCTAAATAATAAATTCACAATACAAAAAAAAAGACTTTAAAAAAAGATCTTTTTTTTTAGTGATTTTGCTCTCATACCTCACTCAAATAGGCATTTGATTTATCCATGCTGGATTCGTCATACTGATATCTGTTTGCCACTAGAATTTTGTATTATTTTGTAATTATTAATTTATTTTGTAAATATGTTTTTATTGGTTAAATTTTATTTTTATTTTGACTGGTTTTGACAGACGACAGATGTACTGGGTCCGCTCTATAAGTTCCAATGATGGACACTGCTTCACTGTGCCATACATACACACCTGGGTTAGGGGGCGGGGTCCAGTCAGCTGTCTGGGGTGACTGTGTGGGGGGTGGGTACTGCTGGGGAGGGGGTGGTGGCTGGTACGCGTTCTGTGGGGGGTCCTGGGGTGTAGTGGGAGGGGCGTAGGAACCGGCTGAGGGGGTGTACAGACTGTTCTCCATGGGGTTGGGGTAGGAGCTGCTTGTTCCAGGTTGTTGAGCACCCCCAATAGCTAGAAAGAAAAAAGAAAAATGAATGTTTAATCTAAATATATTCAATTTTCATAGGATCTAACATTTATGCATGATATGCCTTGCTCTATGTTCATACCTTCATCTTGACCCTCCTCAGGAAGGGGTCCAGGTATCGGGGTCTGATTGTTCTTTAGACATTTGTGAATGTATGACGCTTTCCATCGGGCATACTTCTGGTTCTTCTCAATCTGAAGCAGGAACAGTGTTTTAGTTTTTTTCAGTCACAATCTTTTATTTTTGTGTTAAAATTTTGCTAGTTTTGTTTAATTTTCTTTATTATTTAGTAAAGTTATATTTTAAATCAATTTGTGATATTCCATAATATTATGAAAATGAGAGCTCTAGCTTTCGTATGGATAATAAAATAACTTACATCCTCAGACAACTCTCCAAACACTGTGAGGACATCAAATAACATTGCAGATGTGTAGAAGGACTTTACCACACTCCTGAAATCAATCATACTATAGTTATAAAGTAATTGGTTCATTTTACGTGTTCCTGTAAATATATTACATGTATATCCGAAAATAATGTTAAAACATTTCAAACATAATGAAACAAAACATGAGCAAATTGACTTGCAACAATGTTAACTAGCTACATTGTACACTAACTATACTCAGTTGTTTCAGTATAATCTGAAGTAGATCTAGGTGGCAGAGTTATTAAGCAGCAAAAGACCTGCATAAACCATACTTTCATCTACAAAGTAGTATCAACAAGATTGAAAGTAGACGACAAAATTGGGGAAATACTCCGAAATAGACGGACAATTTTGCCGGTTGCCGGCACCTATTGAAACCACTGTATACTGTACATTATTCAACATATGTGGTGGATTACTACTGTGTATTAACGATAACATAATCAACAGTGTTGATTATGCATAAT
>JAUTBV010144665.1:0-11074 GCA_032361325.1 Lepetodrilus fucensis | reverse complement strand
GGGCCCCCTGGGCGGGATTTGAACCTGGAACCTTTGGTTCCGAAGTCCAACACTCTACCACTGTGCTACATCCCGCCCCCTGTTGTCCATTAATAAGTAGGAAAAAAATACCACATAAATAAATATACGAAAAGCGTATTGGAACTAATGGTTGCTCCACTGGAGATCGAACACATAGTGTGATTGTCAAATCAGCTAAATTGTTATCCTAATAATAAATGTCTTTCCAAATGATCAGGTTCTATTGCCATGTCGTAAACACCACGTCAACATACACTCAGATAGCTTTCAACATACATGGTTATTATCCATGACTGGGAATACCCTGCAAACTCAATTCCATCTGACAAATGGACTAAATGGACACCTAAACATGTTGTCAATAAGGCCCGGCAGAGTATGGAAACTTAGCAACACAATCAACTGCTGATACCTACACTTTGGAAGTTGGCCTTACAAGTCTCTTCATCACATACTGGAGTATGGTGTAAGGATTATGGATTATGGATTACATTCCTCCCAGTAATACTAGCTTTCAGAAGGAGGTTTATTGTGGCTTTGGGGAACAGGATTCCCAGAGAAGGAAAGACATTGTGAGAAGAACTTTAGTCAATTTTATATTTATGTTGAATAATGTCACAGTGTCATAGAAGTGCAGCTGGATGACTTTGACCTGAAACCTTTAAATTGTTATTATTGATGTGTGACAATGATCTCAAGTTCTATATCAAAACAAATAGCCACAATCCATTTTTTTTATGAAGAATTTCATAAAACATTCACATCTTTACATCTAAAGTTCCTCAAATTTGGACAGAAACTATTGATATATTCACCTCCAATAGTTTTTGCATACATCATAAAAGATGTTTAATGGAAATGGTCTTGGATTCAATAACGCCACCACTTCAAGGAATAAAGAATCAAAACAGAAGATTTGCGCTGTTTGTCATAGTGATTACCTGTTTAAGTGTTTCTTCTTTATAGATTTAGTTCATCCACGTACCCATCATTCCAAATGTTTATGCGCTGTTTTTCATTATCAGGAATTAATGATTTACCATACAAATTTCTAATTGCACAGCGATCCCTTTATCACACCACAATCACCATTGTTTGAAACTAATGGCAGGTAAGGGATCAAACGGACAATGTGGCGCGTAATTATTGAACCTTTTTATAGAGTAGACGTAACTCTGCATTTGTCGTTAGTAACATACTCGGTAAATTCCCACACATAATACACTATGGATTTAATGAGATCCACAATTACTGAATTACAGAGTATAAGACAATGGGTTATTTCAAGATAGGAATTACAAATTGATTGTGTCATTAACAAGTAAAGTATATAATGTTCTGGTCGATACCGTGGTTACAGGCACTGACTTCGAAAGGCTTTGAAGTGCACATCCATCATGTTTACATATTAGAGTTGATTCAAATAGAATCTCCTTGAGTGAAGTGAAGCAAAGTGAATTATTGCTTAAAGTAGCCACAGGAACCGTTCACCCAGATACACGACAATCATTGGAAGCACAGGGTATCATTTCACACCGCGGTGGAATCCATTAAGATAACACAGCGCCGCTCTATTCTACCTATCTCGCTGATAGCCATCAGAAAGTAAAGGATTCTAGTGTCTCCCTTCATATAAATACAACACCAATCAATATAATTTATTTATAAATTATTTACTTTGGCCCTGTGAGACAATGGATAGTCTACTATGAGAGCGCTGTGGTATTTTAGTGGACACAAGAGCATCCTGAAGTAATGTCCTAGACAGATTTATTGCGTCGCAAAATGTAATTGCATTTGAAATCTGCTAGGGGCATTCCTTTGGAAACAACAGGGTTTTATCCATTGACGTCATGTACATGTTAAATAATATAATGATGAAATGGACATATACCGTGGTTTACATAATGATCAAATGGGTATATATTTAAATAAATGATCAAATAGATATATAATTTATGTAATGATCAAATGGACATATAGTTTACATATTGAGCAAATAGACATAAAGTTCACATAATGATCAAATGGACATAGTTAACTATTCTATCACAGACTAATGTGTTAACATGAAGAAGACATACAGCACTGTTTGTATCATAGAAAATGACTAGAGAATATCCACTGGAGGTTACATGAGAAACATCCAATGAAATCTACAGAAAACCTATTTAACCCTAATCCTGCTGGAGGCAACTGGAGATGCCATAGAGAGTAGCGAATGTGATTACTTCAACAGGGAGATGGTTAAAAAAAAGTAGTACTTCATGATCGCATTAACACATAAATATTGTTATCAATGATTAGTATTTTCTGAAAAGTATAAAGAAGACTGAGAAACATAAGCAATGTTCAGATTGTAGACATAATCTATGTTTAGATTAATGTTCATGTTGTAGAACAATGTATAGAATGTAGACCAATGTTCAGGATGTAAACATCGTTCAGGTTGTAAATAATGTTTTTATTTTAGACCAATGGTCAGATATTAAACCAATATTCAGTGTAAACCAATATTGAGATTGCAGATAATGTCAGGGTTGTAGACAATGTCAAAGTTGTAGACCAATGTGAAAATGTCCAAGTTATAGACCAATGTGAAAATGTCCAAGTTGTTACTTGTTACTTGCTACCAAAAAAAAGGCCAGACTTTGAAGCTACTTTGATGTTAACTAATACCACCAGAATCCTTTGCTTTGCTATCATATTTGCACTAACAAGCAGCTGTTTACATATTCACTTCAGTATACATATAATTCAGATTACTTTTGACAGCCATTGGCTTTATATCTTAGTTTACGAGGGTGGCTTCATGAAAAAATAAACTCTGGAGAACCTAAACATTCTTTCAATTTGCCAAACTGACAGTTTGATTATTTCTTCAAAAAGGCATGACCTCTCATTAAGAAACAACAAAGAAAAGGTAATTGCATTTGGCTGTTACACAGAGAGTATAAATTCCAACAATATAAGATGATGCGATTCTGGAGTTCTTCAAATAGTCATTGATCACCGATTGATTGACCTTCTGTTATACAATACCATAGTACAGAAGGCTTATATTGGGCTCGGGGGAGACAATAGGGTCAGTGGCTGTAATTCTAACTTGATCCCTAGACATTTTGTTAATGGATTCCAATCAGTTGGGAGTCGTGTTCATTGCTTATGGAAGTCACAGTAACTGATGGCTATAATGGAGGTTGTGCATTGTGGACTGTTCTGCATGCTCTGGTTGCTTTACTACATGTATATGTGTGTGGCATTCAGAGGAACATTACCAGTAACACTATAATAGTATCCATAGTTAGTGTAGGTATCTGGCACAAAGCTAGTAAACAACCATCATGGTTTGTATGAACCACTAGCTCATGAATACCAAATACCATACCAGTACCATGTCAGTATATGTATATACCATTGTAGGATCCAAGTTCTTTCATAGACATGCATCATTCAGAAAGAAAAAAAAACATGACCAATAACATTACCTTAATCAGTGTAGATATCTGAGGGCTAGACCAGTAAACAACCATCATGGTTCCTCTGAACCACTAGCTCATACCAATTGCCAGTATATGTATCTATTTACCATTGGAAAACAATCAACAGCACGATTCCACGCATATAAAAACATCATTATGGTAAAACAGCTGGTGCTTTGATACAGACGTCGACAAGCTGTGAAATGACGTCCAACCTCTGTGTGATGGTCACCCACACCAGAGATGGTGGCTGACTGGACCCAGGCTAACCTGCCCAGACGCTGGTGTCCATACATCACAGATCCAGACAGCCAATTAGCTGCCAATTAAGTGATTTTCTTATCATGTCTCGTAGATCAACCCTGGGCACTGTAGGGCAACCAAGTGGTTCCTTGGTGATTTCATGAATATTGATGATGGGGGGAAATAGGGACTCTGGAATACCCTAAGATGTGGATCTCAGACATGTGGACGTTTCCATTACTGGAACAATGTGAATAACCCTCCAATAAGATGGCCAACAGACGGAATCTCATTTCTTGGAATTAGATTGCATCTACACATGTCATCACTGCTAAAATGTTTGAAAATATCTACAAATAAAGTATAGTTTGTTCATAGAATATCTGTTGAAGCGTTTATCTATATGGCCAGCATTCCACAGAACAATTGTAGTGATATGAGAATCATAACCCCTGAGCAACTCCATGTTAACATAGAGGAGTTATGACTCTCGTAACATTACGACTGTTCTGTAGAACGGGACCCTGACACTTACTATTGTGTACATATTTGTGTACATATTTCTTTGTTTCCACTGTTCTTCATGAGATGATGATTGTATCAGTCCAGCCATAGATTGTTATCTAGCTTCCTGATGATTGTATCAGTCCAGCCATAGATTGTTATCTAGCTTCCTGAAGGTTTGATGTACAATATCTGCACACGTGTGAGAGAATGATAACAGTTTTATCTAAAAACTTAGAAATGGCCCACTTATTAAAATGGATTGAATGTATCAACGTGAAAGCTTGCAGAAAGAATCAAGCTGCAAACTAATAAAGGATGTTGGCTTCTAATGCACTTCTACAGCAGAAATTGTCGAAGTTCTTGAAAAAACGTCAAATCCATGAATCTCTTCTTGTTGTTGATCAAGATTACCACGCAGGTCAACCATTGCTTCAATAAATACACACAATGTAACTCTGTCGTACTTTGTCGTTTACACAACCGACACGTTGAATCACAGTCACGTGCACAGCCAGCACGTAAAACAGTTATCTGACAAATTGCACGGAATCTGATTTAGACCAATCTTACTTCATCACATTCTAATACGAGAAGCAAGAAAAAAAAAGAATAAGCAAGAACCATGATCCAGTATTACAGTCGGCATAGATTTATTATCGCCAATCATCAAAAGATCCCTGTAGTTTCAATCGCATCTTTCAAGTTCGACTTTACCACGTGTTGGGGCTACCTGCTGTCTGCCAAAGTAATAACACTTTCTGTTTTCCTTCACTGCTGGGTGATCAAGATGTGATAAGCAGTGATATATCTCCCGTATACCGCCATGATCATCATTGTTGATATCGCCATTAAATCTGACCAATAGAACATGAATTCCATGTTAGTTACGAGAAGATACCATTCCCTTTCCTAGATACTCCTCCGCTTTACTAACCAGTTCTCAAGTGTATTACATAATATCAGACTGTTGTATATAACTGGTCGTATACATGAATAAACTTATATTTTTCTATTAATGTAGGTTTCATATATAATCAGATAGTCGTGCACCATAAGAACTGTAAACCAGTCTCCATCAAACACGATCTAGTCTTACAACATCTTGTTTCTCTGGAGAACATGATCTTTTAGCATAATTTTATCCTTGGAATTCATAAATGTACGGTTTTATATAACATTAGTCTAGAATACTCTAAAGTTTAGCCATTAAACTGACAAAAATCAATAGAAAAAAGTCACATTATCAATAATATAACAACCTTTGATGTTGACAAAACATTAAGCAATTATTTTCATAGACACAATAACAACTCAAAAGTGTAAAAAATTGTAATATCTTAGTAGTCAAACTTTACCAAGGTTTCTATATTACATTCAATGCATGATAGCATATTTTAATGAGACCTTGCAGGAAACTCAAACATTCTGTCTGAACAATTTCCAAGCAATGTTAATAGATTATTTACCATGTAAATATAATTATTTCCTGCTACAAAAGTACAGGGTAAACCAAGAACATGTGTGAATTGGCAGCAGTCTTGTCCATTATGTATACCAATGTTTATAAGACACTTCTAATATACTGAGTGGAATGGGTCCATAGTGCTGTTTCAATTCAATACAAGCAATATCCAATACATTTATATGGAGCTATGCTGTTCTCAAAGTGCCATGATCGTTAAGTGGAATAGTGTTCATGACCCTCCAAATGCTTAAAAATCCTTCCAGGCAATATTAGAAGCTAATTAATGCTGTACCATCTACTGAAGCTGGTTCCTTTGCTTGGAATATCCTATCAACATGTTGCTGCTGAATAATAATAGATCTACTACTACAAATAATAATAATAATAATAATAATAATAATAATAATAATAATAATAATAATAATAATAATAATAATAATAATAATAACAATAATAATAATAATAATAACAAATCATCTACTGGTATTTATAATTTAAATGTCTTTTATTTTAGTCAGTGATGGTGCTATTTACGATGGCCAGGAAGTCTCATAAGTCTCACATGTTTGGCGTCATTTGGGATATAATGGCATTAAACTGTAGAAAATGTATGTGCTAAATATGTAGTATTGTCATATGGTGCCAAACTTATTTAGTACAAAGAGAGTATCAATAAACTAGGAGGCAATAACACCATGGTAGACTTCAGACTTCTGACTAAATAGAGTATCAACATATACAATCAGAAGGAAAAGAAAACTATCTGAAATGTTGCTCATAGTGTGGACAATAAAACCTACACAGATACTCTGACACTAGATGCCCTGACACTATCAGTCTCTCTGTGTGTGTGTGTACATGCTTACAGTGAACATCGACCAGATTGAATGCTACAATTATTGTCAGTAAAGTAGAAGAAAATATCTAGGCGCAGAATGCTCTGTTTGTAAAATATGAAATCATGTTTTTTTTTATGCTGAAAGATCAATTTTAAATAATTCTTGCAATCACCATTGCAAAATACATCGATTTCATTTTCGGGAAAATTCTTTTCTTTTTAAATATCCTTCCTAAAAACCCAGTGAGATTATGGATTGTTTCCAGCCACATTAATTCCTATGACAGATCTAAGTAGTAAAACAGAAACCTATCAAGAAATATGACGCATTTCACCAACACAATGGAAACTTTGATCATTTTCATTCACTCGCATTGTCAATCAAGCCTTGTATGTTGTTAAACACATAACGGGGCCAGTAAACGACACTTTATGTAAGACGGATTTTAGTACTGCTTTATAGGCATGTACACATTTCAAACCCGTTTTCTATTGTACAAAACGCTCGGCGCCGGATTGTTATAATCTGCATTATGTAGTCGACATACAAGGTGAAAATAACACTGATGTCAAGGCAATCTCAGTTCAATATATAGAATATGTATACCTGGTATTTGTTCAGCTGAACTTAGTGTAGACATAATGTAAATACGATATACATGTATATTGAAAAACAATGTACAAAAGTTATCTTGACTAATAAATAAACCATATTTTATGAAGCAAGTAGAATAAAATCAAGACTTTTTCAAAAATGTATAAAATATTCCCGGAAGAGGATCACTATATATACACATTGACCTATTAAAAAGGAAAACTCCAAATCAGGTCATTTCAACTTCACTGCTTCGTATTATCAAGTGAAGTGACTTGTACCGTATTATCAAGTGAAGTGACTTGTACCGTATTCATATCCAGGATATGTATTGTATTTTATCCAGCATGATTGTATGTACATCACTCATGTTCTTATCCATGACATTGTGTATAAACATTCAACTATACATCACCATCATGTCCAGTAGAGCATATAACTGATCACTACAACACTTCATGTTAACGCATATCTCTCAACACAAGCATAAAGAATGACATAAACTTAAAATTTTGATTTAAAAAAGATACAATAGACATACATAGACAACTTATAGATACAGTACAGTCTACTCATATATTATATTATATATTCCATTAAAGTATAGTTTGGCCCTGAACTATTATAGCATTATATTATAGTATTATTATTATTATTATTATTATATTATTTTATATATATATATATATATTATATAATATTATAGTAAAAGGATGCTTTACTGTAATATTCACGAGGGAAATCTGTTATGTAACTTAACCATTTCCTCTGCAGAATTAGGCACAGGCACTGCACTTTAGGGCATGTCTGGTTGCCTTCAGCAGAGAGAGGGTTAAAGTAGAGCGAAAATACTAAAATACGTTACAAACCACTAAAGAAATCTACTCACATACTAAGAAGGAAGCAAACATTGATAAACTGGTAAAGAGAATTAATCATTTAAAAGGCAGATATATGAGGGGATAAAATAATTCTTTCCTCTGTTAGTTAATAAAAAGGGAAATGTTATTTCATATAAATTGCATAACACTATAAAATAAATTACAATGTGTTCAAATACACATTTATTTGTGTGTTTTGACAATTGAAAACAGCTATCATGTATAATAGTTTCTGTGCTATTACTACTTGTAGCTATCAGTGAGTTCCAGGGCTATTATTATCCTACTACTGGTCTTCTAGATAATGCTATCTTATCCAGTGTGGACTATGCCCATTATTACAGGGGGACAATATATCATATCTATTATTACAGGGAAACAATACATCTATTATTACACACATATCAAGTAAACATATCTGGTAATCCATATTTATAACGTACATGTATACATACAAGTAGACCAAAAACGTAGTAATTTCTATCATTAGATATTGCAGATTAGTAAATTCCATTAAATTAACTTTCTCATTGCTGAAGGTGACTCACAATGTCCTATAGTGTGGTAATTGTCATCAGACCAGCACTTAGAGGGTTAGTCAAATGTTATAGCTTGTCAAATAGATATCACCAACTACATGAAATGATCCGTGCTCTATCTATAGTTTTGCTGTCTATAAAGACTCAGGGGTTATTCAAAGCACTTAAACTATTTTGTATGTTAACAATTTGGTACATGCACAGTATTTCCAAAATGCACCAGAGCTTCTACTTCAAGTGAGATCACACCAAAGAATTCCACACCATACTTCATATATCAGATTCTGTACAATTTATATCAAATTTCAAATATAATTATTAAAGATATTATGATATAATGAGAACATTTTATGATAACAAAGTATCAGAATAACATAAATAAAGTATTCTATTAAATCATTGCTCCATGTAGAGCATAGAGCAGGATATTGATGTTCCTATTGAATCAGATTTAGGGTAAAATATAAAATGATAAATAATAATAATGTTTAGAACTAGAATCTTGCCTCTGGATTAATATTTTCTGTGGGTTAGTAACAGTAACTGTAAATAGATGGGCACATCAGCCATACTGTATCACCAATTTATCACAGCTTCTCCTCCCTAAATAACCAGCCTGCTATGAAGCCATTTAAATAATATGGAAATAAATGAATGAAAGCCCAATTTACTCACTCCCTGTTGTTTAAATATAGGGTAATTACATCCATTAATTCCATACAGTGCCATTTATTTACATACGAAAAAATATATGAACGTGTTCAAACTTGACAGTTTGACAAGAACAATATGCACAGAAGCTGTGTTTTGCATATTGTTTATGATTTGCCTTCTCTTTTGTCATAGTTTATTGACATAAATAGCATGCAACTGGACAGTCTGTGTGCACAACATGGGAATTTGTCTGTCCAGCGAGAACTGTGCTACTCATGAGCAACATCAAGAAAATACGACTTTATATCACAATGTTGTAAACACACAACACCATAGTGCACCCACACTGGTGGTATATATACACAGATATCTACATCAGGAGTGGTGTAATAGTCCCTGTTATACAACAGAGATATCATACAATGGGTCATGATGTTATCTTGTATATCGCGTAAAGTTAAGACGTGAACCTACGAGTATACATAGTTCTCTATGACATACACATGCGTGTCAAACAGTTGACTTCATTACAGCATGTCTAGTTGGAGAATAAATAACTTTACGATCGCAACATACTTATGTACCTTCACAATAACTGCCATATTGATTCCATCCGAGGTAATTTCCTAGAGGTATGAAGGAAGATAACCCTATTTGCAATAAACATGTTGAGCAAAAACTGAGTTGTACAACGGCCCCTTGTCTGATAATAGTGCAATTAGTCCGTCTGAGCGATAACATGACAGGTATTGTTGATGCTCTCCATGCAGTGTATTGAAATGACCATCCCTTACATGAAAACCCTGCTGGCGAGCCTTAATACCCTATCTGTAAGGGGATCGATTCAATTTGCCCAAGTGTGCACGGACTGCAGCTATTAAGCTCATAGAGCCGTGACTTGTCTAAACCGCACGGCACTGATAGAAACAAATGTACAGCTCGCTATGTTGACTACCTATAGGCTCTGACTTGCCTAAACTATGCAACACTACTAGGAAGTATATACCCACACTCTCAGATTTGTATATGTAAAAGTTGTACCCACACTTTCTGAGGTCAAAATCCACAGTTTCAGGGAATGCAGAAACAAGTGATAATACATGTAGAAACTTGTATAAATAAACATAATAAATAAAAATACTGAAATAAAATAATAAATAAAAACGATAAATTATAAGTAGTAAAAAAGTAATGCACAATCTCAAAGCAGCAAAATATACCTTTGGAAGACAGGTGTAGAATTTATGAATAATTTGTTTCTAACACAACAAGTATTAGCCTAAGAGCACGTAGAACAATTCAATATGGAATATGAGACAGAACAGGGAAGGTTGAATACAAGATAGAACTGGGAGTAAGAAATACGAAACTTGCCGAGTACTCCATCAAATACATCATCAATAACAGAATGTGGACTGAATTACAATTCTGTATTAATCACTGGACAGATATTCACTCCACCGCCTATAGTGCAGCCTACAAACAAGCCAAATGTACACACCTGAACAGTATTACCTGTAGTAATATGAGATGCGAGGCATGCCTTCTATGTCAACATTTATTTCTGAAATGGCAAATTAATCTGTATGTGACATTTCTTCAATCCAGCACATAGCTTGGATTTGTAAAGTGGCGTATATCAGGTATCACTGGCACTGGGTTACTGGTGTAGAACTACCATGACTGGAGCAGTGGTTGACAGGACAAGACATTAGAAGACCCACCTGGAGTTTTAGTTGTTTGTTTGTTTCTTTGTTTTGTTTTTTTGTGTGTTTTTTTTGTATTGGGGCTTAAAGTCGCTTTCTAGAATCTTTCACTAATATCACGACTTGTCAGTTTAGGGCAGGAG
>JAUTBV010144654.1:0-11074 GCA_032361325.1 Lepetodrilus fucensis | reverse complement strand
GAATGTACTTTGCAGTTATAGCTAAGAACTAGTCCAAAACAACCATAAATATCTGTGATATTATGCCTTTAACAATAATTAAAGCCTTTCCTCGGCTTAAAGAACGAGTATATTAAAAGGACTCATACACTTGGGAGATTTCACCTATGCCCATTTTTATTATTGGTCAATTATATAATATATAGAGCAATATTAGCAAGAATATGAACTTTCAGGCATAAAATGACACGCAAACCCATCGAAATACGCCGTTGTACTTGGCGAATGTAAACACTCGTTTGTTCTGAAATTGGCGAGGCCTTCTCATAACGGATTTCTTTGCACATATCGCACGGGTTTCTCGCACATGGCGTACTCATCACGGGTTTCTCGCGCATGGCGTAACTTGTATGGTCACATGTCAACATTGCATTGCCCTGTTCACCACTCAGTGTTATGTAAACACACCTGAAAAATGAACATAGTTATCGATAGCAGGTCATTTGGAAGGAATCAATCACACTGTGGTACAGGATCATCAGCTCTATAACTTTTGATTTTGGTGTATGAATCGCTTTAAACGTTATTTCTCGTATGATTTATAAATCTTTCAAATCCAGTGTCATATTGACAACTCAAATGTAAGAATATCTACATTTCCTTGTGGAAACACGGTAAATTTGTTTACGTTTCATCTAAATCGGCTAATTTAAATGTATATATCCCTCTGTAATGCTATGCCGTACTATACCTATCGAACCTAAATTAACAACTGTCTAAGGCGGAAGGGCGCCAAATTGGTCTCGTCGTAAAACTAAATCGCCCGCATGCACACACTGCATATGTATAGTACGTATAATCATTACCACGCTTATGGCATCACAGTCTAGTTGTGCGATCGTTGCTATTTTTTTTTAAAGTGTTCAATGTTGTCAGACTGTGACAGTTTCGCAATGTGTCAATTTCCAAGACCAATATGTCTGTCTTAGAAGTTGTATGTAGGGTACATATACAACGTAAAGGTTCTAATAGGTCACTGGTAGTAAACCAAATAATTGAATATCATTGGACGTGCTAAATGTCTGGTAGGGTGTGTGCTATTAAGGTTAACAATTCCAGTATACTGATGGGTATATTTAATTAGTAGTCGAGAATGGAATTAAGGAAATAAGTATGATAATAATCGAGATATAGTAGACCGTAGCTAGCCAGGGGGTAGGGTGGGCAGATATTTTCAGAGCCTTTTACTCTACTATCGAATATTTAAACATACATTGCGGGAAATCAATTCTAAGCAAACATGATGTACAAAACAAATCTCCTTACAGTCTCGGGCTAATTTGTTACCTCAGTTACTTCGAATCATCAGCTATTCGCACCAGTATTGCATAATTCACAACGGACAATATAGATATTATAAATAATATACCGTACTTCACCATTGTTTATTTCAGATGAAAAAAATATATAATTATCACCCGTCAAAAAAAACCAAAAAAACCCGTAGACCATACTACTAGATAACATAGGCGCTGCAAGTGGAGCGAATTCTATGTAAAGACGTACCCAGTTTACTGATTTTGGTGATAAGCGTGTAGTTGAAATGTGCATGAATGTTGTCTTTTTTACGTACCTTACGTTGCCTCACGATTTATTACCCGTGAACCATGCTGAACAACATAATTCATCTCTGAATCAAAAAGAAATGTAAGGATGCGATCCTCTGTAACGTCGTATTAAGATTTTCTCTGGAATTGTAGTCAATCTAAGGCCTAGACTTCTGTTAGCCTATCACAGGAATTCCTAGTCTTCGAAATTCTAAAAATAGACATGACGCACTTGCAGCCGCTAGTTTGCGTTTTATTTCTATGGATACCAGAAAGTCGTACTTTGTTATGCCTACATTTCGAAATTTTCGGGTCGCCCAGACCACACAATAACATTGTAGATTTTATTTCTATAGATACCAGGAAATTGCATTCTTTTATGCCTAAATTTTGAAATTGTTGGGAAACATTCCCAATGATATTTCGACACCCCATAGCAGTGTGTGGCATTGCCAATCCCACTTTGCTTCCTACGCGGACCTGCATTGTATTTGTAATTGGGACAACATATTACAAATATAAAGCTACTACTGATGCTTACCGAAAGAGTGCAGGAAATGGCATATTAGAGTACCCAATTTTCTAAAATGTTCCCAGAACACATTTTTTCTGCAGTCGGTTAAATAAAAAGAAAATTATTATTTTCAAAGAAAGTCTGATGGAAATCGTGTTTAATTCCCAACAGCATGGGGCAACTCCTCATACTAGTATATATATATATATATCAGTCAATACGGTGTAGATGGGATTTCTGGCCCTGGATTAGTTATAAATGGTAATTCCACTGTATTTGACAAGTATAGTCCCCAGCCAATTAAAAGTATTAAATGTGAACTACATGAGAACCTAATTTGTTATTTGTGGTGGTCTTTATGATACGGTGATCCAAACATACGATGACGTCATGGCTATTCCTGTGAAACGTAAACAAGCAATTTGATATGCGTTTCTTCTTTGATTTCTACATTGCTGGGGAATTGAACTTTGCAATGACAATGTATAGTAGGTTGCTTTGTGGTATTTGAATGACTGAATCAGTAGTTATGCATACATATGGGGTTTTATTTGGTGGTTTATAACATGTATATACAAGTACATGTTGTGCTATCTAAACCACTTCAGGATATAAATAATAAATATTCGGTTTCAAGTCAAGTCAAGTCAAGTCAAGGTTATTACTCTATACATCACCCACGGTGGTACCAGAGCATAGTTATACAATAAATCATATACATAATAAAGTTACATTGTAGTTATATATTCCATATATATTCCATATTATATGCAAATCCTTTGACTGTCGCATTCTAAAGGCGTATATCAAAGTAATCATGACGTGTGTCACAGTTAGAAGAACACTGTAGTTCGAATCAAAGACCAATTATTGATTGAATATAAACCCCATAATATATGAACGAGATCGTGATCTGAACCCTACCATGCACAACTTGATACCGAGGAATGGAAGGACTAGCTATACAGTAGTATTTTATATGTGTTGTTAGTTTTTATCAGCAAATTGCTTACAGCATTTTTCTGCGATTAGTTCAAAAGAAAGAGGGATAAAGTGGGATAAAAACCTTACACGATGCAAACTACAGTGGACCCATATTGTAACATGCAGTGATTATAATATGTAACATGCAGTGATTGTAATATGTAGCATGCAGTGACTGCAATTAGTAACTTATAGTCTAATAGTGTATGTAGAGTTGAATTATTTGCTGATTTCCCCCTTCTTTTTCAATTCACTAGATCTACTTCGGTTCTTATAACCCTATGTATGCTTTTGGCTATTGACATGCTTTCTTTGGTGAACGTTATTTAATATGCACACTGACTGTATCAATGCCAATGTAATATTTCTGGGTTCGTAATATTGACATAGAAAGGTCAGTATATTTGTGTTTGCAACGCTCCATGACATGTTCCAATTAAATGGTATCAATCTCCGTACCAAATCAACATTTCAACATACCCTTTAAGGCGATCACTTTGATGAATTTGACAAATATGTGTTTCCTTTAACCTTCTCCTTGCTGAATAAAATCAAAGTGTTCTATTTCTGTATATGATTAGGCAAGTTATGTCGCCTTCAGCAGGGAGAGGGTTAAGATAATGATTTGTCATAAGTAAAATATAGTTAAATCAACTCATACACCAAAATCAAAATTATAGAGCTGATGATCCTGTACCACATTGTGTGATTGATTCCTTCCAAATGACCTGCTATCGATAACTATGCTAATTCTTCGTGCTTGTTTACATAAACTTGTTGTGGTATACTTACAATATGCTAGTATACAACATTGTTCATAAAGGAAGGCGCGAACTTTCATATTACATGTTATATGTTATTGAGATAGCGTAAACGAAATCAAACGTTTTCTCTAAATAATGCTAACAATTAACTAAATGTCAAGCATTTTGTATCAATGAAAGTCAGATTCCAAATATTCTGTATTGCATTATTTCAGGAAGCTTTCCTCTATCCATCCTCGAAAACACAAGTCATTATGACTACACTAACCTCCGTCAAATACCCTGGGATCACTGTCTATATAGAACGCGAGATAGGCAGAGAGTTTTTCAGAGTTATCTCCGCCTATCTCGCCTACAAGAGCTCACGTAAGCCTCACGCACCTGTCACATGTCTAGTCTCTGATTGGTTGCTTATATAATGCATTAAAATATTCAAACAGGCTAACCGTAGTCGAAAACGGAGTTCTATATAGACACTGATCCCAGGGTATTTGACGGAGGTTAATGTAGTCATAATGGCCTGTGTTTTCGAGGATGTCCTCTATCCAGCACACTCAATTAATAATGATTTCTTATTCAATGTCTAGACTAGTCAGTAGTCACCTCATTTGTCATTAGCGGTCATCTTGTTTATGCTAATTAGTAGGCTTAAGATACAACATTGAAATGTCTAACAAACAAAAATAGTCTATTTTTGCTACCTCAGGTGGTAGTCAACTACATGTACCAAGATACCGGCCCGGCCGGATACAACAGAATTGACACGCACATATCGTGAATGGGTACACCACACCAGCGTTTACTTCCTCCAGTGAGTGAGCCAGATCGTTGATGTAAATTGAGAATGATATCGGACTGTTTGACACCAGTAGCGACCTCGAAGAAGTTGTTAGCATAGTATTAACCCGCACTGATCCTGTTTTTATACATTGACTGTAGGCAGGAGAATATTTATACGTTAGGCACACGCTGACATACGCTGGCCATAGGCTAACATTTCCTGACTTTCGCTGGTCATACGCTGACCATACGCTACTCATACGCTACTCATAGGTTAACTACGGTAATTATACGCACAATTCTCCATTTTCAAGGGCTTCTTGTGCGTATGAAAAATATTTTATGAATTTCCATACGCAACTCGTACGTTTCTCGCATACGCTATAGTGTGACAGCCCCTTTACAACCGCTTTTCTCAGCTTCAGCCACAGGCACTGGAGATCAACACAGTCAAACAGTTTCTTAAGATATAGGAAACACGTGTAAAGTCTGTTTCTTGGTATCAGGTCTACCTTTCACTGAAACAATAGGAACACTAGGAAAATGTTCATCAAGGATTGGTTCAGTTATTTATAGATGACTAATAACAGTTTATTGGCTAAATGCGTAGCTGTAAAATGCATACCTCAATGAACAAAAAGGTAATTGCAGTTAATTGTTAAATGCCACTTCGGGTCAATGTAGCAGGTTGCTGAATTAAACTGGGACACTATCTCTTTGAACTTTCATACGGCAATGAGCCGACACCAGATGAAAGATAGTTCATAATAATTAGATATTTTGAAGTTCACTCGAACACGTATATATGGTCTAGGGATTAAATAATTGACAGACTTTGGCCAGACTTCACTCGCATAGTTATAACGTATGATTATCACCCAATATTTAACGTGTTCAGATGTGAAAATGTTTGAGATTCATTTCGACTGATTAGGTGTCGTTATGGAAAGACAATCAGTCTAGTATTCTCTCTCATATTAAGTAATTATACATGTATATTTCACACATATTATGTGTAACAGAAATTTCAAAAGTGGCAAAAGCAATTATATTCAAATGCTCTTCAGATGTGGATGCCATCTCTCTTTCACACAAACCTCTTAGATCAAAGTTACCTGAAAGTTAATCTTAGCAAAGGCGTAGTCTCTAGTTAATATTGGAGATAAATCTACCAGAGAGTTACTCTTAACAATGGCGTAGTCTATAGTTAATATTGGAGATAAAGCTACAAGAGAGTTACTCTTAGCAATGGCGTAGTCTCTAGTTAATATTGGAGATAAATATACAAGACAGTTACTCTTAGCAAAGGCACTCTAGTTAATATTGGAGATAAATCTACCAGAGAGTTACTCTTAACAATGGCGTGGTCTCTAGTTAATATTAGAGATAAATCTACCAGAGAGTTACTCTTAACAATGGCGTAGTCTCTAGTTAATATTGGAGATAAATCTACCAGAGAGTTACTCTTAACAATGGCGTAGTCTCTAGTTAATATCGGAGATAAATCTACCAGAGAGTTACTCTTAGCAATGGCGTAGTCTCTAGTTAATATTGGAGATAAATCTACCAGAGTTACTCTTAGCAATGACGTAGTCTCTAGTTAATATTGGAGATAAATCTACCAGAGTTACTCTTAACAAAGGCTATAGTTAATATTGGAGATAAATCTACCAGAGAGTTACTCTTAACAAAGGCGTAGTCTATAGTTAATATTGGAGATAAATCTACCAGAGAGTTACTCTTAACAAAGGCGTAGTCTCTAGTTAATAAAGCTACCAGAGAGTTACTCTTTGTCCTATATGAGACTAGTTTAAAGAAGAGTTTCCTCCTATATCACGCAATCCTGCATCATAAAATACCATCACGCAATAAACAATTAACATACAGTAGTATATGTACAATGTCCATAGGAGGGTAAACACCTAGTTCTCGTCAGATTAATGGCTATTGGATATGCACAAACGTAATATTAAATATAGATAATATAAATATGATATAATATAATCATTGTTAATGCTATTTGAATACCAAATTGCAGGCTAGTTACCTTTGATTTTATATGGTCAGAAATACTTTGTTACCAGGGACATGACATATACTAAGATTTTACGGATTACCATCTAATATATTATTTATTTTGTGAATCATTATACAAAGCCCGAAACGAGGTTTATTACCAGACTGTCTGGGTACTACTCTATGGGGTACATGTCCTTAAATCTATGAACAAAATCATTCTGCAATATGTCAAGCGTCATAAAAATACAATTATTGCATGACTCATCACAATCACACATTCAAATCTGAGAACTCGCACCCACTCATGTTAATTTCACATAAATACTCTAAACTTCAATAATCGTACACCTGTAATACACTATATTAATTATTGATCAAAACACACAGCAGAATGAATTAACACATTTTACATTACAAACCAATGCGAAATCTTGAGCTAATGACTTGGAAAACAGCTTCAAAGACCCTAATAAAAGCCGTGGTAATTATTAATGATAAATCCCGTTGTATTTTTACTTAATGAAAGTCACAGTCGCAATAATTATTCTGTCAGGTCGAAGTTCACCTCCGGATGTGTTGAAATGGCACATATCAAACATAATAGCCGTTTTCCCTCGCTGATTGGCTGCGCTGCGAGCGACACGCCGGTGTCTATAATCAATCATTAACAGTCATTAATCATTAATTATTCTAGTCTGGTGTGATTAGTCATTTCTTAATTTCCATCAGGACTTTGAGAGCGGGTTAGGAATAAGACGCGGACTTCAGGATCACGAGGACAGGTGTCATGCAATGGGGGTTAAAACCCAAGGAAATGAGGACATGTTTATCTGCTGTAATTACATGCCTCATGGCGTGACGCTTACAACGTTGAGGGAGACTGGTTATAACGCTAAATTAGTATTACTGTTGAAAAAAGGGAAACGTTCGCGTATTCAATTCGATAAAGTGAGGTTGACAATGATTGCATAATTATGTTCTTAATAAAGCTGTGCAGCGTGGTAATAATGGACACTAATTAAATGTCAAGATTGCTCAGAGTGCACCGACTGTCTCAGTCAAACGTCCATAAACGCTCTTCTGACGTTACGTTATTATGTCTGAAGAGCATTATCAATGTTTTAGGTTCAAGACTATCGATAATGACCATACTTCGTTTAATTCCCTGTGTACTTTCCTTTGTATTATTTACCACGCATTATACACGTTGTGTTGAGATTATATGAAATAGTTGCAACAGAATATGAATAATTTAACATGTAAAATTACCAAAATGATTAAATTGCAATGCAGTTGAAATTCTATTCAAAACGAGTATTTTACAAATAGTTGTTATCGTTATGTGTCTATAATGTTAATGGAAAACTAATTTAGTATATACAGTATACCTGTGACGTCATGCGACTGAAGTTAGGTCTTTTTGCCGGTGCGATTGTAGTCGCTTTCTAGAATCTTTCACTAATATCACGACTTGTCAGTTTAGTGCAGGAGGAAACCCGCAACATCTCTAGCGCTGAATGTTGCAGTAAACCTGCGAGCACCGAGACCAAGTAAAGGATGATAACTACAGTGCCACTACAGAAAGAAAGATAACTTTCGCGA
This sequence comes from Lepetodrilus fucensis, assembly GCA_032361325.1. Classification (NCBI taxonomy): domain Eukaryota; kingdom Metazoa; phylum Mollusca; class Gastropoda; order Lepetellida; family Lepetodrilidae; genus Lepetodrilus; species Lepetodrilus fucensis. The sequence continues at coordinate 2,825 of JAUTBV010144654.1, read as the reverse complement.
ACATTGATGCCGGGCTCCCTGGGTGGGATTTGAGCCTGAAACCTTTGGCTCCGAATTCCAACCACAAGTTCTACCACTGCGCTACATCCCGCCCTCGGTGCGATATAGTTTGTCTAACAAGTGACGCTATTATAAAATAGTATGTATACTCTCCAACATAGCTGGTTCTATTCACTTATGACTTCCATATTTTAAGACCACTTTATCGACTTATGATGGCGTGTATAAAGCCCAAATTTCACGTGGTGACTGGGATGTGTCCGGTGTGTTCATTTCTCAAGAAAGAAGTCACGTAAATGAAAACATCTCCCCACATTGTGTGACCGACATGGGCTTCGATAACTGCTGTGCACCGTCTATTCATTGACTGTATAATTATCTGCATTCGACCCTGTGGTATTCTTGACCACCCATCCTGCAATGTCTATCGAAGTTCATGAAGCGTTTGAGGTTGCAGTTGACGTTGTCGTAGTCCTTGACAATGTGTATCCCCATAATGCTCAATCGAGTTCAAATCTAACGATTTAGACGGTCATAATATACTGGCACAGTACAAGGGCAAATTGAAAGAAATAACAGAATAAAAAGTTAGAACTTCTTATTTTTTTAAATGTATTGCAGTTTAAAAAAATATGTTTTTCAAATATTCGAAAAATATCACATAGCATACATCATTTAGCTAATTTATCACACAGCATATATAATCCTATAAGATAGTCCCAATGCGATGTTTTATGATAAATTAGGATTTCAATAGCAGAAATAAGTTCACCCATAACATTTCAAGGTTAATATTTCAAAGTCAAGGTCATTCCAAAGAATTGATAGTAATTGAAAAAAAAATACTAAAATGAAAATATTGGACTAATGAAACACATTACGGTGAGAGTTAGTGAGTGAATTATTGTTTACGTCACGGACGGGAATATTTCACCCATAGGTGACGACTATAGTATTAAGATTACAAATTAGATATGCAAGAAAATGAAATAAGCATGGAAAGCCATGCCAAAAACCAAGAACTAAAAATGTAGAACATTGAGAAACATACGATAATGACAAGACGATGAATATAATTAAAACTTTTCATAAAGTCGAATTTCCTTTAAAAAGGACAAAATAAGGTGCCCAGGAACCTGGGTAAATAAATGTTTAAGTGAAGGCGAAAAATAAAACTCGGCACGCTGGGTTGCAAAGTCCACACAGTCAAGCAGGACATGCTTGACATTACGGTGAGATAATATCAACTAGAATTGTGAGAGTGCATAGTGCTCTTTAAAAATATTCAGCATTTAATTTGAAAATACTAGTATTAGCCCAGCAACGGTTACCATAGAAACACCCATCAGGTAGAAATTACAATTTCGTAAAATATACATCAATTTTGAATGGTTCTATAAAAAAAAAATCCCCACATTTCTTATGGATATGATGTATATACTGGCATAGTACAAGGGTAAATTAAATAAATAAAAGAATAACAAGTTTTGAAATTTTTAATTTGACAAAACTATTGCAGTTTAAAAAAACATGTTTTTCAAATATAGAAATATAGAAAACATCATTACCATACAGCATGTTTAAGCATGTAAGATAGTTCCAATGTTATGGTTTATGATGAATTGGGATTTCAATAGCAAAAATAAGTTCACGGTCATTCCAAAGAAATGATAAAAATATTAAAAAAACATTATTTCTGCACATCTAAAATAAAATAAAATGAACTGATGAAATACATTACAGTGAGATCATATCAACTAGAATTATGAGAGTGCATAGTGTTCTTTCAATATCTTCAGCATTTCATTTGAAAAGACTAGTATTAGCCCAGCAACGGTTACCATAGAAACACCTGTCATAGAAAATGTGAAATGTTCTGGCAAATTTGAGTAAGAGTTGGCAAACGCACTTTTCTAATGTAATTTGATGCACTGAATCCATTTCCGGTGTTTGCCAAGCTGATGTTTTTTGGTTTTTAAAACGATGACAACAAACTATTTTATTATTTTATCATGGGAGAAATGCATAATAATAAGTTTTAGTTTTAGTTTAGTTTTCTTTATTTTGCGGAGTCCGAGTGAACCGGCGATGTTACTTTATCGAAAACCGGTAATCAGAGGATATGTGAAAGGTTGTATATATTGTGTTAATCGTATCGTCTATTTAGGGGATAAAGGTGTACTGTTTGGAATTCAGAGGTGTCAATCGTAAATTGACACCATATAAATTGACTACAAAAACATCGGAATATATTTTGGTGTCATGCTATAAATTCAACGAAGAAGTGATTTGGCTAACAATGACCCCTTCCAAACAGGTGTATTGGTTACAGAAATTGATATACCAAACACATACATTTATATATATTATTTCAGCATTCCGAATATTTATATTTTGGATTTCGCCAGTTCATCTGAACTAAGCTGTCATTCAACTTTTAGCCTTACAAATTAAGAAATTAGAACTCTTGGGAACACAACTGGATTTATTTGAAGTGCTAGGTGTTGTACCATTTACAACCAATCACTGGCCAGTAAATCACACATAGCGACGACAGATTCCAACATATTAGTGGTTTATAACCTATACCATCCCCAGCATGTGCAATGACGCTTCACGAGTGTTTTTAATATTTTCACTCTATACATTTCATTGTTGCTGTTTTGGTTTCTACGTCACAAACTCATTTGAATAAGGCTTCTGTGAATGTGGTATATTTAGACCGGGTCACTATATCTTAAAGGCATAATCACAGATATTTATGGTTGTTTTGGACTAGTTCTTAGCTATAACTGCAAAGTACATTCACTTGACATACATAAAAT
>JAUTBV010144643.1:0-11075 GCA_032361325.1 Lepetodrilus fucensis | reverse complement strand
TTGGTGTGTGTGTGTGTGTGTGTGTGTGTGTGTGTGTGTGTGTGTGTGTGTGTGTATGTGTGTGTGTGTGTGTGTTTTATATACAATGGGGTTTGCTTTCAGGATTCCTTCACTCATATCACGACTTGTCAGTTTACGGCAGCAGGAAACCCGCAACATCCGTAGCGCTGAGAGTTGCAGTAAACCTGCGAGCGATGGCTAGTGCTGACAGACCAAGGATGATAACTAAACTGCATTGCTACTCTACAGACAGCGCATCCCATCAATATCGAGTCAGAAAGGTAACGTGCGCAAACATTGACGCTGGATTCCCATTGGCTCCGAAGTCCAAACCACTGTACTACCAACAGCCACAATTAAATATCAAGAAACAATATATATCTGAACACCTTTCCCATGTAATTATTAACTAATATAATTGTAATGATTTATCATAATCATATTTAGTATGACTATATACCAATTGCTCTAGTTTACGGAACAGTCTTTCCCTGCATGGAGCTAATTAACCTATGCTTTGCCATTTAAAACAAGGATAACGTATGCATTTCTAGATATCCAAGTATGCAGTAATCCCCAGAACTAGAATATAACTACCAGGGGGGCCTATTCTCGAACACGTTCTTACGAACGCTTTAGCCTAAGAACAGTTCGTAGCCATACTATAAGAATCGATCAGATTGTCTTATAAATACGATCGTAAGAAGGTTTCGAGAATAGGCCACCAGCATGCTATGAAGGTGCTAACCTCGCTACAGGAGCACACTGCAGATTTAGTGCAACGTAGAATATGTATTACTTCTCTGTCAGTATTGTCAGTGACTGTGTGGCAAATTGTGGCAAACCAATAGAGCTAATTACATCAATCAGAGAACGACTTAGCAGAGGTCACATTGTAGTATGGTCAGAGGTGGAAAAGCTGGGGCACTAGGTACAGAGTTTATGAGCACAGAATTCATTTCTACTTAATTTGGGTTAGGTTGTTGGACGCCACTCTTTATGAGGTAGATAATGAAGTTGCGGGATCAATGGGCGAAAACTGTTTCGCAATGAATGAGTTGTTTCGCAATGTATGAGCTGTTTCGCAGTGTATGAGTTGTTTTGGCCGAATAATTCTGACCTATTGATCGCTGGTTTTATTTGCTGAAGCTTCTCAAGGGTGTTCATGCTGCAGTATAATAGTAGTAATTATCAATTATCTAGTAGTAGGACATAACATTAATAATAATACTCATAGTAGTAGTAGTCGTCGTCGACGTCGTCGTCGTAGTAGTAGTAGTAGGAGCAGTAGTAGTAGTAGTAGTAGTAGTAGTAGTAGATAGTAGTAACGACGAGTGTAATAGCAACAAGAATACTAACAAGAACATCAATAAAAGTTACTACATAAGTAACCGGTCTCGACTACTACTAATACTGTTTCTACTACTACTACTACTACTACTACTACTACTACTATTACTATTCCTATTAGTATATTAGTAAGTATGATAATTATGTTATTAAATAATATTACCATAATAATAATAATAATAATAATAATAATAATAAATACAACAACAGTTATAATTGGTTGACATTGGACTAAGAGCGTTCAATGTGCTCGCTGTAGAGAAATAACACATAATATTACGCCCAATAGATTAATAGAGGTTGCTAAGCCGTCACTCGAACAACCGACATATCGATTAATAGAGAGAATATTTAATCATTCGAAAAAATAAATAATGGGAAAGTACCTTTTTTCCTAATATTTCAGAAAACCAACTGAACGTTTCCATTGTAAATACTTCCGCGATGGCATCTATCATAATTGCTTTGTGTGGAAGTCTGGTTACAGATTCCGAATCCGACAATGCCGAGTGGACCAGAAGTGCCAAAAACCTCAAACTTGGATTTGGGCCACTCCAATAGAATGTTGATGTAATACGAAAAGATGTACGATGAATCGATCAATTTTAAGCAAGTACGACTGTGTACAAGTTTATCACTTCCAGGCTACATGTACGTAGATGTGCTGTACGCTCTTAAAATGTTCCCGGTTGGTATACACATTATACTTCTAATGCTAATCTGTAAAAAGTCTTAGCTTACGTTACCCTCCGTCGTGTAATGTATATGTGGATGTACCGTTTGCACCTTACGAGCGTGTACGTCTTGCCGAGGTACGTACGTGAATCTCACCAATAAGTACACATGCTACTGTGAATGGGTATATTTAACTTGTAACTGTAGTTAAATGTACAACGACAGCTGGAGACCGGCGGTAGCACAATGGTAGAACAGTTAGACTTCAGAGCCAAAGGTCCGGGTTCAAATCCCGTCCCGGGAGCCCGGAATCGATGTTCGCGATATTGATAGTATGCGCTGACTGTAGCATGGCAATGAGGTTATCATCATTGGTCTGTTAGTACAGGTTTACCGTGACATACAATGCTACGGATGATGTGGATTGCTCCCTGCCCTAAACTGATAAGCATGAAATAATCTTGAAAAGGGCTCTAAATCCCAATTTTATAGAAATAACACGACAAATTACAGACCACGGAACGCAACTTTAATACTTGTATTCATTTCACTTTTGGTGATAAACTGCAAGTACACCATTTTGCATAGTATATACATTGTATTAATGTTGTACCTCACATGCTGTAGTTAATAGCCTGAGTGAATACAAGTTCTGTTCTGTTCTGCATAATTCTCGAATCAGGAAACTGGTCATCGTTTGCATATCGCCACTTTTTATACAACTTGCTATCGTATGCGTTATCAATGTATGCAAAGAAGAATCGTATTTGCATCAGTCACTGTGTGCGACTGCAACTCATATCTTATAAGTTTAAATAACTAACCATCGTACAGTGCATCTATGTCATTGATGTAACACCCGTGTGCATCTCCTCACCTTACCAACTGGTAGCATTAGAGTTACCCTTAGTCTCTGAGTATACCAGTCGGTGCTCGCAGGTTTCCTGCCACATTCAACCCTACGGATGTTGCGGGTTTCCTCCTGCCCTAAACTGAACTGAAATAATATTGAAAGCTACTCTAAACATCAATTTAAAAAATACATAAAAAATAACAACTGACCATCGTATCCATAGTGTCACTGTATACATCTAGCCATCGTAGTGTATCATATGTATCTCATAGTTTGATATGGACCTCCCCACTCACTGGAGTATAATATTATGAACAATAACACAGTCTAGGCCGTGCTGTTAAGATCCACACAGACGATATCCCGTATAGTGCCGTGCTTCTAGCTTGGCGTTGCTCTCTTGTTGATGGCTACTACAGGGAATGCTTGCCCCAAATAATATCGATCTTAATCCATAGGGAACTCCGTGGCCCACTTCCGCAAAACTAATTTAAGTTTGATATGATGAAAAAAAATGCTTAGGTCGCGTTAAGATCTTTCTGGGAATATTTATTTGAGCTTCGTGAACCCGGTGCCAGGGAGAGATCAATGATGTAGAAAGGGCGGTGGTGATTCTATCATGGGAACTCTTTGTAGCGCCGCAAGAACTGAGGATTTGAAGCCATGCAAAGAGGCCAGTGATTTCTTTCTACCAATAATTATTTCAATTTCGTCGTGTGTATATTGTTTCTAGATTTATTATGAGGACCTGTATGAGCAATAAAGTCATAAATACACGTTATTAGTTTTATGACAACCATTCCAAACGTGTAAAATTAAACAGTGATAAAGTGTACTACTGCGTTTTACTGTTATAACAAACTCGAGAAGCGATTACATGCAGATATGTAGGTTTACCTTGATACACAGAAAGAGAAGTACGTGTAGGTTGGTTTTGTTCACAGTGGTACAGATGTCCAGATGTTTATATTCAGTTCCATTATCATTAACCATTGTGATGAATTACAAAGGATGTTCCCTGTGAGTTCCTCCATTCGTGTTTCACATAATCATTGAATAATTGGTATGGGTTATCGACCTTGATCTTCAATATTCATTCATCTTAAATGCAACCGATCTCAACTATGTGCGTGGTTAGTCATTGCATTGTTAATGTTAGTCTTCAATTCTCAAACGCGCGATCCTTATCGGATGCACAACCACAATATCAAATTGAACGCGTAATGGGAATTTGGCTTCAGACTGTGGATGGAGTGTTCAAACGTACGTGTCTGAAATAATATCATTCCAATCTGATCACGTGCTCACCTTCACGTTAGTTGAGATTAGTTTCCTATTGTGTATCATAGTCAAATGTCATAGTGCACAATAGATAGTGTTAGTTATAGTCAATGAATTTCCTCCCAGAAAACATGTAACTTTATACAACGTATATTACAACGTTGTGTGAATGTTACTTTATAACGTAATATACAATATTATAATATACGTTGTGTTACGTCATGTGTTTGCTGGGCGGAGACTTGCAGACATGTGTTTGTTGTCATGATGCTGTACAGAATATACCATTAAAACAAAATAAAATTATGTGATTGAAAACAATATAATTATCAGCGACCCGGCTCTTCTTCCGAGAATTCGTTCCAAAAACATAATTACCACAGTGACAAGTTAAACTAGATCTTTATCTACTGAACTAACTCCAAGTTGATTGATCAATTCACCACTTCATTTCTCACTGTTTCTAGTGCACTATAAAAAGCTATAGAGAAATTAACAACCGTGTTTGGAATTGCATTATTAACTGTAGCACACCTCGTAACCTGAAGGTGTAATTTGTCCTACATGTGTGTAATCGTCAAGAATACGCCTTGCTTCACTTTGCGCTCATCTTACAATTTGTCGAAACTCAACTAACAATACTGCACTAAACGGGTGCTTATGGAGACAGCTCTCAATCTAGTGGAAGCTGCCACTGAACAGACATTATCCACTGAATACACGACGGATATGATACTTTCGTAGTATCGATCCATTCGAACTTTGAAAGCATTCCTCGCTGATGACAGCTTTGTTCATATTTAAAATCATTTTTTTCTTGCTACGATTCTCTTTGAAGATAAAGTGAAATATGTATATGTAAGACATATGATGTCTATGTGACATTGGTGATGCAATGTTGTGAATACTTGTAATGACAAACAACAGTCATAGAATGCAGCTATAGATTTAAAATAAAGCTACTGTACATGTGATCCTGTTTAACTGCACTAATATTACGTGTTTGTAAGTGAAACAGTGTCATGCTGATCCTAGGATTCGAACCTGAAATACCTGAATTGTGAGTCGGACAGTCTACCAGAGACCAGTATGTATGATATGAGCATTATTTAAGTCTTGTATATACACACTATACATAAGTAAAGTGCTTTAAGAGTCTTGATGTCTGTCCGTTAATCTATCCATCACTAGTCGTGTATGTGTATACATGGTATTATTCGTGAATGTTTAAGCTAGCCTAGGGACAGTGAACCAGCTATGCAATGGACCTCAAAGCGACCCAATTACATGTAATTGCTCTTATACACTGGATGTTGGTGTGTATAGTAAAGACTAAACGATAAATCAGTCGTACAAGCAGTACATTAGACGACGGTGTGTAGTAAAGACTAGATCATAAAGCAGTCGTACAACCAGACAGTCGATGTTGGTGTGTCATAAGACTAGACCATAAAGCAGTCGTACAAGCAACACACTAGATATGTGTAGTAAAGACTAGACTAGACTAATATAAAACGCTGTCGTACAAACACATACTAGCTGTTGGTATGTCATAAGACTAGACCATAAAGCAGTCGTACAAGCAACACACTAGATATGTGTAGTAAAGACTAGATCATAAAGCAGTCGTACAACCAGACACTCGATGGTGGTGTGTCATATGACTAGAACATAAAGCAAGTGTACACCCATGGTCAGACACTAGATGTTGGGGTGTAGTAAAGCAGTCGTACAACCAGACACTCAATGTTGGTGTGTCATAAGATTAGACTATAAAGCAGTTGTATAAGTAACACACTAAATGTTGGTGTGTAGTAACGACTAGACCATAAAGCAGTCGTACAACCAGACACGCAATGTTGGTGTGTCATAAGATTAGACCACAAAGCAAGTAACGCACTAGATGACGATGTGTAGTAAAGACTATATAGCAGTAGTACAACCAGACACTTGATCGACGTAGCTTACAAAGCAGTGTCACGTGAGTTCAGACGTCATGTCAGTTCATTACAGTCAGGTGTGTTAGCCACCATCGTAGGAAGAAATGTAAAAATATACATTCCGTCGATAAAACACTGGTTGAACCAAACTTTCTCTGTCGTAATTGTACGAGAATAGTTTAAGCACCATTCTCTGGTAGCCTTGCTGGGTGTACAATCTATATAGCCCGGGACCAGCGCAGGTGTTGGTGCTATCTTGTTATGACTGCTCCATCATAGACTTTACCTGTCCTCAGAGCATAGCAGTATTGATAATAGAACTGCACCAATAGTTCGAAGTGGGCGTAATTTTACGTACATGTGTGTGCGTATGCACTTGGTTATGTCAAAACGTGTATTATTAATTATATACCGTAATATTTTAAAAGCTACAGTCTATACCACATAATTTAGTTTTGGACGTTATTTAACTCTCTCTCTCTCTCTCTCTCTATATATATATATATATATATATTTCTCTCTCCTGCTCTCTCTCGCTCTCTCTCTATCTCGCTTTCTCTTTCTCTCTCTATCATCTATTTATTTATGTATTATCTCTTTCATTCTCTCTCTCTCTCATGTTTAGTATATACAATAACCAGTTTATTAAATGCAAGTTTCAAATAGAATGAACATATTTTAATTTAATCAGGAGAACCATTTATCCTATTGTGATTTTCTGTTTGTGTTCTCCATGATTAATGCAAATTGTACCCAATTATTAACAATGACAATTATACAGTTTTACTAGCGTTGGTATTGTATAACATTATCTATGTTGAATAGAACAATGCAACAGTAAAGTAACATAGATCTATGCATTTATATGTAGGTCACCATCTGGTATATTTAATTATATTAATGTCAACCCTATAATGTACACCAACATCATTTCAATGATGTCCGATGAAAATCGATGTTTTCTGTAAGTTACTGTAGTTCATCATGCAAAGAAAATGTTCAACAAATGATCATTGCATCACAAGAATATCGGATACAATTATATGTCTCGCTGGTCGACCGTGATGGGGAAGATACACGCGTGTAGAGAAACAGGATTAAATTAATACACTAGTTTAACAGTATATATACTAATACGCGTTGCGAAGCTATTTGTAGTATTACTTAGCTCAAATATACGTTGGCGTGCAGCGTATTTTGTGCTGGTAGATCAAAGCTTATATACATGGAATTCTTCGTCACATGTATCTTACCCGTATATTTCACTAACTTAGTATTAGTATTGAAGATGTACAGGCATGTATGTTTTTGTACTTATGTTAGCAATCAATGATGACATCTGCCATCACCCAACCAATACTTGAGTAGTGTTCTTATTTGTTTCCACTCCACTGTTTTACAATTGTGTTGATATTTTGTTTTCAACATTAACACGCATGTCACATATGTTTTGCACAAATATAGGAATATCTGTTTGGGGAACAATTCTAGCTGACAATTCTAATATGTCGCGAGTGGATGAATGACATCCCCTGGGTTGTTGTATATTAAACGTGTCTGTGTTTTGGTTACTAATATGAAATATGTTCAATTCCTTGTAGAGTGATATGGTAATATGTATTTCCAGAAGACTATTGGATTCCGATTACAGATAGACTTCCATGTGAGAATTACTTGTTTGAGATCACACAATAATCATGTCTCATAGTTAATATGTATCTATCTATGCATTTTCTTTGCTAACCGATTGGTCCTTTAGAATGGGTTGATCCATCATTGAAACACATAGTTATTAACTGCTTGATGAACTTTGTATAGTTACAGACGAAACGTCGTGGTTTATATTATAGTTTTATGCACATAGACATTTCATTTATATTTATGAAACAAATAGTATAACGTTTACATTTTTCTCACAAGTTTTCTAGTACAAGTTTTCTAGTACAAGTTTTCTAGTACACGTTTTCTAGTACAAGTTTTCTAGTACAAGTTTTCTAGTACAAGTTTCAATGTAAATAAATTGAAGACACTTTAGACTTTTCTAAAAAAAAGTATATTTAATATATAATATACTTTAGTCTTTACCGTAGTCTGCAAAATATATTTTTATATTCAGGAAACTCGGAAATATTATCTATGCATAAGGTTACTGATTTATAGGATCACCTGTCGACATCCATGTACAGATACACTGTTAACGCTCTCCATGCTAGAGGCAATCGTAGATGCCCTAAAGAGCTGTACCTGTGCCTAATCCAGCAGAGAGAGGGTTAATTGCACTGCGTGAGGTCGTGGAGTTGGTGTGGCAGATGATGATGTTGTAGAATCCAGATGCAGGCACCAAGGGAAGTCGTTGAAGGGGCAGCTGACGCCGACATGACACTGAGACTGTGTGAGCTGGAAGGCGGGAACATGTATGCTTAGTGGCACGTTCGATAGCATCATGCCTGCTGTGGGAGATTCCTGGGGTACTTATAGTAACACTAATTAGTTTCATGCCATCTATATTGTCTGTTTGTGTTTCTATTGACTAACCTGTTGCTGTTTATCGTATGTGGTGCTTAATGTTTGTGATTTCATCATAGTGCAAATATGTCAAAACAGACAATATTCTTGAATAGAAGTTTCAATCTGAAGAGTTTATCATTATTTATTAGTGCAATTATTGACTAATCTATTGTTACGCTTATTGTATGTGGTACTTATGTGTTGTGTTATATAGTGCCAATATTTCATACTGAGTATAAACTTCAACAAGAAGAGTCCATGTCTTAGTACCTGTATTGACTAGTTTATTGCTAGGATTACCGTGTTTTTGTAACTGTTTGCTTGTCTTATATCATAGTGGGTGTACCAGAAGATTCTTTCTACGTTGTAGAAGCTCCTATTTGCCCCATAGTCTGGAAGAAACCTGTGGAGTCTGCTGAAGCTTGCCGTTATGTGATGTGCATTGCTTGCTCTGCCTGCCAGACATGCTCGCTCGTATGTCCCACCTGTCACCCTGCCTCGTATGTCCCACCTGTCACCCTGCCTCGCATGTCCCACCTGTCACCCTGCCTCGTGTATCCCACCTGTCACCCTGTATCGTTTGTCCCACCTGTCACCCTGCCTCGTATGTCCCACCTGTCACCCTGCCTCGTGTATCCCACCTGTCACCCTGCATCGTTTGTCCCACCTGTCACCCTGCCTCGTCTGTTTAACCTGCTGGGTCCTCCCATCTGGAACCGTGCGTGATGAGCGAACTAGAAGTGTGGCGCACTCAAAGTTCGTAATCGAACCCTGTCGGTGAACCCGGCAAGTACTACTATTAGATACATTCCTGCAAAACCCCTTTGCATACCAACATAGTTATTACAAATAGTTCAGTTTTCTAAGGTTCTTGACATTTTTTGTTCATGTTTTGGTCTGTTGCTATTAATAATGGAACACAAATAGTACTGATTTTATAAGAATCTATTATTATTAATTAATGCTTTGTACACATGTTTGACAAAACAATATTAGAAATACGCATGTAATGTGATTTAGCAATCTATTTTCTTCAATGTGTAGAGAACTAAAGATCAAAGACTAAAATAAAACGAAGAACAAGTTATGTTCAACAACGCCAACAACTAAACACAATAAACGTTTGATGTATACATTAAACGAGGTAGTCATTAACGGTTTTTCCTATTTTTCTCTCCATTAGACTTTCATGATCATCAATTCAGTCAGCTAAATGTATGAAATCAACAAATCCGCCCACAGCTGATGTATGACAAGACAATAATGCTCTCTGCGAATTCACGGTTGTTTATTATCTGTTGTCATGAGCATTTCAAGGAGACTGGCAATAAAAAAAATTAAGTCCTCCTCTTCGATACCGAATTAATGCTTCTGCGCTCTAGTAGTCAAAGAAATGTTAATACAATAATAAGAAACATATTTTTCATTTTCTCTGGCGTATTAATACACATTTGTCATGATTTGCATCGTGTCGAGCTATTAACCTTCCCGTTTAATGGCATTGTCGTTGAATTAAATAAATGAAATTGACAGTGGCGTGCATTAGCGATGCAACCATTTAAAAGACATTTGGCATGCTTTGGCAGATTTGTACTGAACAGATGAACTCATTAAAAGTGTTAAAACAGACTGAGTACAAATCTATATTGCAGTCTCATAGAAGTGTGCCTTCTGAAATGCCAGTGGACATGAATTAACTGAGAATCATGAGAAGCCCTAGACGGAAGTGTATTATTCTCCGGTGCTTTGAATAATTGAATATAGAGTATTGCATTTTAACTGAACGCGTAGGTACTAAAACCCGGTAATTGTATTGTATGGTAACATCGTATTCGTCGCCTGTGTGCGAGATATTTCCGCTGCGAGGTAGAACATTAATTAATTCATTCATTCATACTAAAACATTGTCCTCTCGTATCAAATTCAGCTTCCTGTTGCGCAGTTATATCCCTTGTAGACCATATATGTCAGACGGGACTGTATTTCCTTTGACGACTTATAAATGGACAAATACATTTAGATCTAAGACTATTACTTATGTTTGATTTATACACCCAAAAGTTGTTATTTACTAATGTACTTGTTCCCCAACACTCTATAGTTTTGGTGGTGGGTAGTATCAAGATATATGCTACCATATAATACGCCCGTAGAACACATCTGGCGCTCGTATCATATGTTATATGAATAAAGGGAACGTTCCGCTAAGTATCTTGTCTTTGCTGCATCAACTAATCTATGAATGAATTCTACGAAAGTTTAGTTGTTTCACTTTAAATTCTTAGAAAATGTATAGTCGTAGCAATATGAGTTATGTGCCTTAAAGGCAAAATATCACAGTTGATTGACCTATATAATGGACAAACGAATTTCGATCTGAGACTAATTAAACTTGATTTATCAACCCCAAAGTTGTTATTTACTGATGTACTTAGTCCCCAGTACTCAATAGTTATCAAAATATTAAT
>JAUTBV010144632.1:0-11076 GCA_032361325.1 Lepetodrilus fucensis | reverse complement strand
GCTCAACTTGACGCAAAACACTCATTTATTTCCAGTTTGAGCGGATAGGCCTAAATCATTATGAACTTGCCCTTTAAGTAGCAGTTTACATAGATCAGCTACCTAGAAGCTTGGTTCTGGACTGCCTGAACTGACAATCAGACCCAATGGCTCCACCAACCTGAATCAACTAAGGACTGCCTGAACTGACAATCAGACCCAATGACTCCACCAACCTGAATCAGCTGTGTAGATGGAAGCCTTGGCCTCGGACATGCTGAACTCCGGCTTGTCCTGGTTCTTCACCACATCGTGCAGCATGCTGTTGATGATGTCCTGGACGCCCGTCTGGTGGAGGTCAAGGATCAAGGTCGCGTCTTTCAGGTAACTCTCCACGTCTTTCTGCGCTCGTACCTCCGTCGAGAAGTCTTTGACAGGCAACGTCTAAAGTATAATGAGTAGTGAGTGAGATAGTTAGTTAGTTACATACTTAGTTAGTTAGTTATTATGTTACATTACAGTAGCCTGAGTAGGAATCTTGCACCCATACGTGACAGTTAATTATATATACCGGTAGATATCGTTTTAAAAAAATAGTGGTTTATGCTTTTATGGATTATTTTCATACATGCCACATTTAAATTAGACCTAAAAATTAAGAGACATGTACATAAGCAATGTAAGCAAAACCTAATTAATATTAAATTAATTTTTAAAGGATGAAAAATATTATAAATATGTTGTCATGATGAGTTGTCATGATTCAGAACCCAATTACTTTGACACCATTCTACTGCAGAATTCATCACAATATTGAGTCTACTTACTTCATACTTTTGGTGCAATAAATTGATATCTTCTCCATCTGAAAATATATAGATAATAAACTATAATATAATTCTGCTATGACAACAAATAAAGAACATCCTGCTTCAAGACCAAACAAATCTATAGACCACTAAATATAGATCAAATGAAAATTTACATCCCTGTTAAGATATGTTTGTAAATATAATTTAAATATATAAAGTAGTATTAAAAGTATACAAACATTTCTCAAAATAGTAATCATAATTGATCTAATAATCAACATGAAATTTACATTTATCAAATTAGTTATATAATAATTTATCTAATATTCAAAATCAAATCACAAGTTTGAATTCTAGATATTGAAATAAAAGTTCCCTCAAAGCACAAAACTAGAAAGCAATATTATCATGAATGTAAAGAGACAACTATTGGATTGTTTTGGTGAAGTTCTTGCTAAAACAACATGTGCTCGATCATACTTCATCTGATAATATAAACACATGTTCAAATATCCAATCACATACCCTTAACTATAAGACTCTCCTCCATGATGTCCAATCACAGGACAAGTTGGAGTAAAAAAAATACTACAGTTTCACAGCTTATCAGTGTTGTAAGCTGGTCGGCTATCTTAGTGGTGTTAAAGTATACTGTATGGTAGCATGTAATGTTATCATTCTGTGTCTCTGACCAAACCTGTTATCATGATAACTATCCATAGTGAAGAAACATGGATAATGACCAGTGACTATATAATCAGTAATATTGGTTTTCCAATAAAATATAATAATTTTATTGATTATATTCCAGCATAAACATTTTACAAAGAAGAATTGGTCGAAAGGTAAATAAATCTATGTATTTAATTTATACCTTACTTTTCCCCTATGCTTCATAAAAGGATAAAATTATAATTATCTTTATATCCCTGTAAACATTTGACCAACATACATACACATATATATCAATTTATCCATGATAAACTCCATTTTTATGTAAATATCATGACTCAATATTTACAGATAAACTTAAAGATAGTCATCACCATAATTACATGTACATACATACAGTTTTATTTATCTATAGTAATTATTAAATTTATTATCTATTTTATTTTATTTATCTTTGTCCATTAACATCATTATGGACATTTCAAGTCACAACCTGATGATCCTAGTGTTTTATTGTGTACATTTCTATATATTTTAATAACTTTCCCATGACAAACATTTCATTCCAAAACCTTTTTGTTGAATATGGAAGGGTTGCTTTAGTAACTTCCCAAGAACATACACATAAGATAAATTCTCTAAACAGTGCCTGCTTTAACCCTTTCCATTCTGAAGGCAATATAGTAGGATATGCTCTAAAAAACAGTACACTGTACTTGTATCTAATCCAGCAGGGAGAGGGTTACACTGTATTGCTAATATGTAGAGAAGACGGAAATATATTGGATGTTCTCTATGTCTGTGAGTGAACTCTGTGAACTCAGAAACAACTGTGTACTTGCTTTAACACACAGGTATCAGACTGTCTTCTCACAAAGGCCATAAAGAAAGAAAATCCTGTTTCCCCTTGGTACAGAGATAGAACAAACTCAATAATGCAGGTTCCCTTTCTTTATGGGTCCAATACAATCAGAGATTCTGATTTATTCAGACATTCCTCTTAAAACCTAAAACAGTTAGGTTAAAAAAAAAACAGAAAAGGAAAGGTTTATTGAACATTAGCATGGCATGATCAAAACTACATGTTTTACTGACATATAAAATATTCTTGTTGCTATCTTTATAACCCTATGTCATTACTAATTCATTTCTAAAACTTCAATGTTTTATTAGTAGTTCATAAAAAAAAAGAAATATGCAACCATTTAGATTTTCAAAGAAAATCATGCATGTTCCTAGATCACTAAATAAATAATAAAGAAATAATAAAGAAATAATAAAGAAAATTAAAGTAATATATAATCTCCAACCTCCATTTTTATTCACATATATATAAACAAGCCTGTGAAGCAAATTCATTTATAAAACTACCAGTATGATTTAAATGTTTTAAAACATAATTATTTTTTTTAGATCTTCAAAGAAAAATCACATATATATGTTCTTGCATCCATTTGTATTTATGAAAAACAAGCCTATGAAACATATAATTAATTGTATTCATCCTTGCCATCCTTGCTTACTCTGCACTCTATAATTTTTTTTTATAGAGTTGTGTACAGGACATCTTGCCATCAATTAGCAGTTTCATACATCATCTATCTTTAAACCATTGATTGCCCAGAAACATCACTGACAGAGAATTGTCAGCGTATGTAGATTTTAATCAATATTGCAATTAACTAGACAGGTATTAGACTACTGTACACACAGGTAAATTCCAGCTGCTAGAACAGTACTACTGTGTCATAATAACTGGACTACACAGTATAAACTCGCTCGGACTGCATTTTTCTTTTCGGAAACTAATGCACAAAGAGATGACTGGCTAAGTATACTCACGAAAAGGGGAGATATTCAATGTCTCATTTCGTATAAAATAGCTTGGAAATCTTAAATCATCAGATGTATGGAGTATTATATCCACATTGGTTCTGTGGCTTAATAGAGCACTCAATGATATCCACACGTAGTTAGCTTTTGGTTAGTAGGTAGCAAAGTGGATATCTAACCCTTATGACACTCTTAATTCTGATTCACAAACACGGAATCCAAACATGTACCTGTGACTTGTCTTACATTTTCTCATCATTACCTGTACATGTCTGGATTAGTTTGGTTAGATGTCAAAGAAAATATGAGCTTTATAGGCATACAATCACAGTTTGTTGACATTTAATGGTCAGACATAGTTAACCTGAAAGTATGTGCATTTGAGCAATAAGCTACATTTTCTGCATGGTTTTCAACATTTGTATTTTTTATCACGAAATAAAAAAAATATATAAAAATACAATAATATATGAAAATATCAAAAACTAGTGGGGTATCCAGATAATGGCTGGTAAAATAGAGAAAACATTTTAAATACAAGAAATTCCCTTATATATGTGTATTGTTGGTATAAAAGTCTCTTTTCTTCATGTTGTAAGTAACATACATATAACTACCGGTAACACTTTGAGATATTTATATATCATCAGCAGATTTTATTTTTACCTTAAACAGTCCCACCCCCATGTTATCCATACATGGTATATATTCCCTGATAATCCCACCCCTACTTATCCATACAAGGTCAGTTGGAAAATATACGTAGATTGACCAAACCAGAGACTGGACAAAACTAGTTTGCTGACTGTCAAATATCTGTGGAGTTGCATGACTGCCTGATTGTACTTGATCTAGGACACATATTTGTGTTACTTTCATGGGAAGGAAGGAGAATGACCTTAAAGGTCAAC
The DNA here is from genome assembly GCA_032361325.1 of Lepetodrilus fucensis. Lineage (NCBI taxonomy): Eukaryota > Metazoa > Mollusca > Gastropoda > Lepetellida > Lepetodrilidae > Lepetodrilus > Lepetodrilus fucensis. The sequence continues at coordinate 6,869 of JAUTBV010144632.1, read as the reverse complement.
TGAAATATGTCTTGACCGATACTAGAACACGTTTCTTCCCAATCACCTTTAACCTTTCACCTTTTTTTTCCCTTTAAAATTTTAATATATTAGAATTACCGTAAAGAAATTAGTCAATAATCATGATACTTTAATTCATCTAAAAGTATAAGAAATTTTGTTTAAATAAAAACATGGAAATCAAATTTAATGTAACAATTTATTCACATTTTCAAACATAAATTATGAATATGAAATCTGTAAATATATTCATTTTAAAAATAAAAATACTGATACATTTTCAGTACCATAATATCTAAACCATTTCTATTTCTATTAAATTTTACCAATGTTTCTATTTACCAAACAAAATGTCTACTGAAGATTTATGTATACCTGCCATGTACATGTATGACTAAATGCCATTGATAAAAAAATAGTATGTATACCGGGTAATTACATATTACACATTGGTGAACATACACTAGGCATATTACCATACCAAAGAAAGAGAAATAGCATAGCAATTTTCACGAGAATCAGTAAAAATCAATACAATCCGTACCAGATTGTGACCTGCACTGCTAACATGAATATGGCTTCCAGTTACGTTTGACAAATTATACACTAGGGGATCTGTGTAGATCAAGAAGCCAGACAGATACTAATCAAATTTGCTGGGTAATCAAATTATCATCAAGAACATAATATTTATTGACAATGCAGTTGAAATGAGCGATCTCAGGAAGATGATAATCTTCTCCGATCAATTAGTTAAAGATACCCTACCAGAGATTTTGAAACGATATTGTATTTAAATTTAAAAAAATATTATGTTGCTCAGACATTACATGATAATTGTTGTGTTTTGTCATGTTCTGTTGGACATTACAATAATGATTATAGGTTTGTTTAATTTTGGATTCCAAATTCTACCATATATAAATGTGCATGCCCTAAAAAAACACATCCAAAGAAAAGACAGTTTTTGTGTCAATAGATAAAGTTAATGGCAAAGGAAAATATTTTCCTTACATTCATTCAAAGAATTAATTTTCAATACATTGTATTTTTCTTTTAAATATCATACAATCAATAATATATAATTATATATATGACAGTTTTATTAGATAGTTAACAAGCCGACAAACACATAATGTATTCAATGATAAACGATAAACTTTTACCTCAAATCTGAAGGAAATTTCAATTACAATTCCAATATTATGTAATGGTATTTTTGGCAGATAATATTCATATTAATTTAGCTTTAAAATATATTTAAAAACAAAACTGTGATGTATAATACTGTGGGTGTGTACGGTACCTTTAAATGATGACTGTATGCCTTTAAACTGGTATATTAGCATTGATCACTACATTCTAAGGTAATGACTCGAGAGTAGTGACAACACTGAACAAGTTTCTTCTAGATGATCTAATGACAGGGCATTGCATACAAGTGTATAATGTAAGGTACTATTATTTTTAATTATTTTATTATTAGTTTCCTGTAATTCTAAAATATTTTGCATGAAAGATAATTATTTTGAAATTGGTGATGTAAATTTCCTGATAATTGTTTTAAATTTGTGTTTTATTTAGGAACAACTAATGCCATTGAATTAATTCAATCTCAGCTTGAGTGTAGGCTATAAAGCCTTTTAAACATGTTAATGTTTTCACATCAATATATTCCATTCAAACACTTAGCAATAAAAATATGCATACTTTCTACAGAGAAATAACTGTGTGTTGACATTACAGACTTGTTTGTGTAAAATACTCTTTTTACACAATACATATAATGAATTGTTATTGACCAGTTGACATTTGCTTATCTTCAGAATTATAATATGTAAATTGAAGTTCCAAGTCCATATTGAGTCGGGCAATGATCTAGACTCTCTTGAGTTATTTTGACCTGCACAGGTGAACATGTGATTTGGTCATGATGGGTTCCTGGGTATCCATTCACGAAGCTCTCTTAACCATTGAGACCATAACGCTTTCCTTGCCGCTATAGCTAATACACTGCAAAGAGAGCACTATGGTCTCTTAGTGGATAAGACAGCTTCGTGAAATGATACCCTGAATAACCCCACCTCCCCCCAATGATATTTCCCCCTGAGTATTATCTCCCCATATCATTTCCCCCACATGTGTCTCTCCCCCTACCCCTCTCTTTCCAACAATCCCTCCTCCCCCATTCACATTTCCTCACAATCTTTACTATCCAAGATATGAGTATTGAACAATGTTAATTTTTAAATTAATCATCATTTCCATTATATTTTCATTTCCATTATAAGTCAATACAGAAGACAATTTGAACATATAAACATATTAAAAAAATTAAAAAGAGGGTGCCTAAAAAGGTCATGGCTAAGTTTTAAAGACATATAAATCTTTGCATGCAATATTAAATATTTTTAAATTTAAAAAATAATAATTTCTGCATAATATTACTCAGTCTAAGGAATGTTTGCTTTAGCAGACAGAATTATATGTATTTTGGCAGAATTTTATCAGTATGGTAATGCTCCATCTACTCTACTGGTAATTTCTTTTTAACAGTCTAGCATGTAATTTAATTATTTTTTTCAAAAGTAAATTTTCTATTAGCTAGCTAATGGTCTGTTACACGGTTACGTGTAACACTATTACACTATTACCTGTTACACTTCTAGTCAATGTATTCAATGCTGACACTGTACTGCATTTAGAGGATTGTGAAAAATTCTTTTATCATTGTCATATAAAGAAATTAACACTTGCAAAGTAAAACAATGCTAGGTAACCCGGGTAAGTAGGACATTGGTCTTTTAGAAAAAGTATTACTTTGTATGACCATTTTATATTATATATCTATTATCATTTAGTCCTTGTCAAAGATGCTGCATGACAATTTTTGTAATATTTGTTAGGATATTTCTTTTACTAAGTGCCAATTTGTCCAAAATTGTTAAAAAAAATTATATATATATATAAATTGCTGTAAAACATCTTTGAGAAGGACTAATCATTCTCATTCTCACATCATTGTATTAAATCATCTACTTATTATTGGCATGATTTTCATTCATACTTCTCTTCATTTCTAATATTTACAACCATCAACTAATAGTTGTTGCTTACCCGGTATGTGTGAAAAATTCCCGACATAAAACAACTAATAACTTGCTCTCTCATTATCATTTGAGCAAACATTACCACAAATGTATGTAGTATTGACATGTATAATAGTATGCCATTGTGGGGGAGATCTTGGCACTGCAGCAGAGAGATAGCCAACCCAGATATTCAGGATCCATTGGATCCAGTCTTGTGATTTGGGGAACATTGCCAGACTTGAGAAAAGGTCATCTCTATCGTAGACTGGCTGGCAGATAAATATTCTGCTCTCTGGTAAAATACATTTTATACCTGCCTCTACAGCTGGCTGTATTAACCCATTATCTGCTTCTACAGCTGGTTGTATTAACCCATTTGCTTCTATAGCTGGTTCCATGTTGACCCATTATCTGGTTCAGTTAACCCTCTCCATGTTGAAGGCAACCAGAGATGCTCTAAAGAGCTGCACCTGTGTCATATTCAGCATGGAGATGGTTAAATCCTTCTTCAACAAATGATTGTTATCCATAAATGATTGTGTACTACATATGTTACCTCTTTGAGCAACAATTTAGTGAATGGAGCATAAATGCTCTATAAATGGAATTATTATTATTATTATTATTATTACTAGTAGTGTGGTAGTGGTAGTGGTAGTGGTAGTAGTAGTTATTATTTTTATTTTTTTTAGATTGGAGTTTTGAGTCACTTTCTAGATTCTTTCACTAACATCAGTTTAGAGCGGGCGGAAACCATAGCGCTGAATGTTGCAGTAAACCTGCGAGCACCAGCTGGTACTGACAGACCAAGGATACTAATAGTAGTAGTAGTAGTAGTAGTAATAGTAGTAGTAATATTATTATTATTAGTAGTAGTAGTAATAGTAGAAGTAGTAATAGTAGTAGTAGTAGTAGTAGTAATAGTAGTAGTAGTAGTGGTAATAGTAGTAGTATACAGCTGTTAGATTTAACCCATTACCTTTACCGATTCTAGATCTGATTGGATTAACCCATTATCTGCCTTTACACTACAGCTGGTTGGAGTACCGCTGTCTGCTTCTACATCTGGTTAAATTAACCCATTATCTGCTTCTATACCTATATACATGGCTGCATACATGGCTGCATTAACTATTCATCCGACTACTGCTGGTTAAATTAATCTATATATGCCGTTCATATCTTTCAATCTGATTGAATATAGTTTCTGATATAATTACATTGTTTACATGTACAGTGTATTGTACTTGCCCATGATTAGTAATGGCAATCTGAACACTTACTGATCAGAATGGACCATCTGTTCATGCAATGTGTTGCCAATATAGATTCTATATGTATAATGTATTCAAGTAATATTTGTGATATCATATACAATATACAATGCCAAGATTGCAAAAATGTCAACATTTATAGTTTTCGTACATGTTGATAACATTGCATTCATGACTCAGTATTGAAACAGGCTATGAAGAACAATTAATTAATATTTGAATGGAATTTGTAATGTTATTGTTTAAATGTTAAAAGTGATTTTAACATGGCCTCAATGACAATTTATACAACATATAGTTTTAATGCATACTTTGACAATCTCTCTAGCGTTATTGCACAAATAGCTTTATTGATTTATTTCCTCATAAGATGATATTTTAGAGCATATATAACAAAATTGAAATATCAATATTTCATGGAAAATCTCTTGACATGCCATTTACCGTAATTATAGTGATGAATTAAACATTGTAGGCGTTGTATTGCAACAAGGAATTCCTAAATCAATGTGGTTTGCAAATTAATTAAAATTATTTCTAACTAATGAAACATTACTTCTAGGAGGTGATTGAATGCATCACTGAAAGTCCTAGTACAGGTTATAATTAAAATGAATGATTGACAAAAGTTTCCATTTACAAATATGTTATACATGTACAAAGAAAATTGTGTGAGATTTGTAAATGTCATGTGGGTGAGATTTGTACATTTTATGTTGGTTCACCGTGGGTGAGATCAGTGGTAAGTTAACACATGATGATAAATGGCAATTGGGAAATGTAGCTAAAGATTATATTAATAAAACCACAAAAATCAATTTCTTAAACAATATTTGAACAATTTAATAAAAAGTTAATAAAATACAAGCACAATTAATACAACAGACACCTTCATTATTTAAAAAATAAAATCATAAAACATACCTACATTATAAATCACATTATAAAACATGCTGTTAGAATAAACCACATAATAAAACATACCTTCATTATAAACCACATCATTTTAAACCACACAATAAAACATACCTTCATAATGTACCACATAATAAAACATACCTTCATAATAAAACATGATTTAACATACCTTCATTTTTCCCACCAGGCAATAACTTATCCAGTTTATAATCCATAACACTTTCCTCTTTCAAATCTCAGGAAAATCCCTACATTTATACACAGTATTTTTCACAATAAATCTGGGAGGCGCGCTCGCTCCACTCTGGGCATTCCGATCACCTAAAGCTGAGTTATCCTCGAGATCCTCGTGTATAATACATGGCCTGGTGAAGGTCCTACTGCCCTGGTGAGCTCTCGCACAGATACACAGCACTGCACAGTGAGCCATACAGCACATGTACCTCCAGTCTCAGTGTGTAGGTGTGCTGAGAACTAGACTGCCCTTCCAACACATATCCAGACCACTGATAGTATTTTACATTCAGGTGTGAACTTATATTAGTCGTGAATGTCTTTTAATAGGAACATCATTTAAAAAAAAAATCAATTGTAAATGTTGACACAAATATGAATTAATGATAAATATGTATGGAGTCTTTATGAATGGAATGAAGAGGTAGGATGTTGTCTTTTTATATGAACAATACTTTATTTAATTAATACTTTCAGGGTGATCGGCCTAATATTACTAATAAGCAGTTGGGGACATTATCGAATATTTAAGGAATTTTTGCTTTCCTAGACAGAATTTTATGTAGAGAGACAATTAAAACAGATAAACAATAATGCCACATTTTCAATTAACTTTATATATTCACATATTTTCCATATGTGGAAAATCTTTATTAATGAATCACAAATTTTATTTGTTGTTGATGGCCTGTAATATTTTCAAGATATCCTGCTTTCGAATGTCATCATACGGTGTATTTCAAACATCCATACTGAGAATACTCAGAAAAACAGCTGTTACTAGAAATAATTGCTTGTAGTTGCCATCTCTAGAATTCCAATAATTTGATCTGATGCAGGATATGTATTACACCATGGTTATTTATCACTCACAACAGCCGGATCTCATCCTTTTACTCTGCTTCAACAATTTGATGGAATAAATATGCTCTACCGGGGCTACAGAAGTTCTTGGGTAACATGTATTAAATGTCCCTTTCACAGACACATATTTGATAGCACAGACCATGCACAGTGTTTTACAGCAGTACAAGATGAACCTGCAACACCCAGAACACTACAACACCCAGAACATTGCAACTCCCAGAACATTGCAACACCCAGAACACTGCAACACCCAGAACACTGCATCACCCAGAACACTGCAACACCCAAAACACTACAACACCCAGAACACTACAACACCCAGAACACTGCAACACCCAGAACACTGCAACACCCAGAACACTGCAACACCCAGAATACTGCAACACCCGGAATACTGCAACACCCAGAACACTGCAACACCCAGAACACTGCAACACCCAGAACACTCCAACACCCAGAACACTACAACACCCAGAACAGTGCA
>JAUTBV010144621.1:0-11076 GCA_032361325.1 Lepetodrilus fucensis | reverse complement strand
GTATATATATATATATAATTGTATACTAGTAGCCACATCTTTTCCAATATTTAATTATATTTCATAATTATTAGCAAATCCTTGTCAACAATAACATCTGGGTTTTTCTGTTATTCATTACAAAGAACAGCCATAGATGGCCCATGCCCACATCATTCCATTGTTGCAAATTGGTGCTTGATTGGATGTTGACATATGAATGAATGAATTAGTGTTTTACATCGCAGAGGGAATGTTTCACCAATACGCAAGGAGTTGACATAACAGGTCAACCAATCATATGGTGTCCCAAATGGACCAACTCACAACCAAGGAATGGCATGGTTATTGGTTTGAGAAAGTATTGCAATGGAGTTTGAGTTTTGTGTTGATCATAGTACCAGTGTATAAAACTCCAGAAATTCACTGTTAGACATGAGGACTGGTAAGTCTGAGAAGTTACCCGTCCTCATACATGTTGGCCAGTGAACGATGATATACATCTAGAAAAACAAACAAAAAGTAACACAACATGCGGGCGTGCAAGGATAAAACGTTACCCGTCCTCGCTGAAAATAACCAGTCATGGGCGTGCAGACAGGCTCTATTTCGAACACTTATAGTACATGTATTTCAGTGACAGCAAAACCACAATCTACCGCTGTCACAGATAATCCAAGGATGATTCTTGCACATCATGCGTACAAACATTGCATTCCAATCTTCCTGCATAAGTTGGTCATTCGTGAATGTCACAATGATAGCTAGTTGTAATCTAATGATTCTCAATCCTGGAACAATTCTCACTCATAGATGCATGATTGTAGACCATTTGTATAGTACTAGCTCACTGAAATATCCTGCTGCAGTTAGAACATGGATACCCTACTCAAACAAATTATTGACTGTCTCCATGATGACCAGTTCTTGCCAAGCAGGGGAACAACAAGTACCATCTTTACCGGTAATGTTTCTAGGTATGATGCAGTTGGGGATCAAACCACCATCCTACCATCCTCAGTGCCGACACTCCATTGTGCCCAATGGACAAAATTACCGCTCACCCACTAGCCCAGGTCATTTCTCCCAATGCTAAAGGGCCAGTAGAAATTCATGTTTTTTGTAAACATTTGTTATTTGTATCATTATTGGAACCAGTAAGTTTTAAAGGTATGTGCCACAGAGAAGGTACTGGGCATCACCAGAAAGGATTCAAACTCAATTCTTCAAAATTGTTTGACTGACCAGCTACCAATGTGTGAAAACAACATCTTTGCACATACAAGTATACACAAGTCACAGTGTACTTGTCTCTAATGAACATCAACACTACAAACTACGTCTAAGCTAAGATCACCACAACAATTATATAGAAGAATCGACATGTTTATTGACAATAATTCTATCCACACAAAAAACAGTATTGGTAATAAAAAATTAGTTAAATTTAACATCTTCATAAAATAAAATATATATATATATATATACTGTATATATCACAAAAACATAAAAACTATAATTTCGGGGAACTTGCTTGTCATTGTCAAAAATCAACATAGACATAGGGCGGGTGGTAGCACAGTGGTAGAAGGTTGAAGCCAAAGGTTCCATGTTCCATGTTCAAATCCCGCCCCGGGGGCTCGGCATCAATGTTCGTGAAAGTTAACTTTCTGACACAATATTGATAGGATGCATTGACTGTAGAGTGGCAGTGCAGTTGGTCTTGTCAGTACCAGCCTGTGCTCGCAGGTTTACTGCAACATTGACCCCACAGATGTTGCAGGTTTGCTCCTGACCTTAACTGACAAGTCATGATATTAGTGAAAGAATCTAGAAAGCAACTCTAAACACCAATTTAAAAAGAAAAACACACAAAAAAACATAGACATAACAGTAAAAGTAGTTACTGTACATTGATTCAGTTACGGTAAGTATTGTTTTATGTCATAGCGGGAATCTTTCACCCATGGAATATGTAAATTGAACATAACTGTTGGAAAAGTCCAGTTCTTATCAAATAACTAAAATATAAAAAATAAAGGTTTCCATGGTCTCTATAATGGTCTCTATAATGGTCTCTATAATGGTCTCTATCATGGTCTTACTGCTGTACTAAAGTTGTTCTCCTATCATCTGAATTACATTCTCAATTCTAAAACAAGGCATGAACATTCTGACAACGAGTGAAGTGCTTCTACTAAATCATGCTTCTACTGATCCCTTATGGAGTAGGTCTACAGTGAATCATTGGAAGCTACAGCACGTGGTTGTATGGTCATGCGGTCAAATGGCCACGTGGGTGGCTAGTGGAATGACGACGATCCTTAACGTAGCGTGCACATCTAGGAGCGTAAATTACCTGAACGTATGGAGGCATGTGAGGCTCGGCTTTCGGCTGAAATAAAACAGCAACAATTCTCATGTGACATTGCACCAAACCCGTCATGATGACATGAAGATTATCAGATATTTCAATATTATCAGATATTTCAATACAAATGACTCTAAAGAGTACTTAGAACAACAGACATGAACACTGTTTAGACATTGTTGTAGAGTAGATTGTCTCAATAGGAAAATGATAAGAATATACCAGGTAATATAAAATATACCCTGAGACTGATAATGCTTTGACACCTGGAATAAATTATTATTTGTTATGTGCAAGAACCTAGTATTTTATTAAATGCCAATAAGAATGTATTGCAATAAATAAAATCACCTATTATTAATCACAAGAGTAAAAATATGAATTAATCCCACGAAAATTATACTTAATAATACATTTATATGTATTTATATGTTAACGGATAATTACTGGCAAATAAAATGTTCACTACCAATGGTGGCAGAATGCAAAACAAAAGTCCAGTGTTAAGATTCTGTGAAAATGTTACAGTGTACAAAACAAGCCAATTCTATTGTAGGAATATTAATTAATATAATTCTAGGAACATTAATCAAAAGTCAGCTCTGAAAAGCGATGGTCAGATTACTAGGGGAAAATGAAAGGTAAAAGATATAGGAACTCTCAACACAGCAAACAATATTTGATCAACACATCTAGGATACACATTAGGGGGATTGTTCCTTTCACTGCAGTACACTGTTCGGATGTCTTTGGACACACAATTTTGTGAAAGGAAGGAAACCTCACACTGTCCAGAACCTGTGCAGTTTGTTCCGGCTAGCGATGTGGTGCAGGCTACATGTGACATCACACATCTAAGGGCACTCTTTTCTGGCATCTTTCTTGCACATGTGCAAGCCATTCCTTTCATTCTCGAGGGAACACTGTCCAAGTACACTTTGCACTGTCCAAGTACACTTTGCACCATACACACATCATATACCAGTATACATAGAATGTTCTGTGGTCAATAGTGGGCTAAATGGTAGGACTATTCTTGTATTTGTATATATCTTTGGATAGAAATGATAAAGCATTGTGATTAACATTCTCTATCCTGTTCTAATATCAATCACTGCTCTAGATGGCACCTATGTCTGCAGGTTAACATTGACATTTCTCAGGACTTAACTCTCCACCAATAGCATAATATGATGTCATTCAGTGAGTGAGTGAGTGAGTGATGTGGTGCTTTCATACCAAACGAGGAAATACTAGTGTCATTAAGTGAATTGTTGTTCAACGTCGCAGAGGAAATCTTTCACCCATATGCAGCGAATAGTATCACAGCCATGCTCCACAAATAATACGATTGTAAATACTTTGCAACGTATATTTGTGAACAACACATTTGCTGAATTCTGGAAACCTTGTTGACGAATTCTTGAATAGCACCTGTAAACTCAAGATGTGTTTGTTCACTGAGGCTTTAAATCTGGTGTTCCAATGTTACCGTAAAGATAAAGTTCAGAAGACAAGACATGTTTGTTCACTGCAGCACCAAACCCAATAAGCTCAATATCTGATGAACCTGGGTTACATTCAACTGGACAAAGGTTAGAGGACAAGACAGTATGGCGACCTAGAGCCATTGGGTCCACATGTAACCATGCACTGTGACCCTTCAATACTCCACACAACACAAATTTACCATTCCTTCTTATCCCCACACAACACATCTTTAACACTTCTTCAATCAACATGTTTTAACATGTTTACACACAACACATTATTATCACTTCTCCACACAACACATCTTTATCACTTCTCCACACAACACATCTTTAACACTTCCTTACACGTCCTCCGGTGGAGCTTCCGCGAGGCAAATATGTCAGTGGAATCCTCGCCTGTTGGCACAAACACCATCAGTTACCATTGTTACCACTGCATATACGTACATGTACTCGGACAGAGATTGGTAACATGGTCTGGTGGGTATGTTTTTACACTGTAAATCTGGTTCTTGTCAACCATAAGCTTGGAGACTTTATAATATATACTGTGGAAAACATTCCAGTAAATAATAATGTCTTGCCAGTCAAAGTAACTGAGATACATTGCCTTGAAAAACTTATTTTAACAAGCATTTACTGGGAATTCTCTATTCGGCCTGTTATTCAATGTCTTGATCTGTGGCATTGTAAATACACATCTCTATAAACACTGACATTATCAATGTACATTATTTGACAATTTCATGAAAACCTCAGAAATTAACATGGAAAGTAAGTATTGTTTAATAATATTAATGCATAATACTGCCATTGTTAGTGCATAACACACAGCAAAATAACAACATTGGTAAATCTGGTGCATGTCAAGGTTAAAACAAGACAATATTGGTGTAGTCGAGTCAGTGAAAAGATGAGTATACAAATACAGTACATAGAGGATTTCCACATAAAGAACATTAATATTAAAATCAAATATTGGATATCCAAAGATCTCATGATGTCAATGTTAGTTTTGTTTAATGTGGAAATGTAATGGTAAATGATAAGTCTATATTTTACTTACCTAACACAGTATTATATTTTACTAGATTGGGATTGTACTAGTAAATTCACATGATTAGCCCAAATCAATGTTCAAACTGATACTAACATCAAGGCCCCTAACAATCAATCATACTTATAAATAGGGATGTTTGTTTTGCCACCCGGTAACCCTGCAAATGCGCTCGATTTACCCAACGTCTTAACCAAAAAGCCGGTCTTTCGATAGCGGCAAAACGGGCGCCTGTCGGCGGCTGAGAATGTGGAATTATAGGGCAAATCGAGCACGTTTGCGGGGTTACCAGAGTCAATTGGTTGCTGATTGGGGGTCAGCCGGTCACAAAACAAACAACCCTAATGGATAGGACCAGGCCCCAAGATTATGAGTTTTTTTAGTACAATTTTACGCTCGACAAAATTTTGTTCGTAAATCCCCATATAAAATTTCAGCTCGAGTATAAAATCATAGTAAAGTTTTTTTTATAATCTCAGTATCAGGTAGGATGCAAAAAGCGAAGGTGATTGATAAAACTTCTATGAAAGAATGACCATATACACACACATTAACCTGGATATGCTAGTGAAGAAAAGCTTCATGACAGTGCATTACGAGGCGAATAGATTTTATTTGTATTGTATTTGTACAAGAGAATTGCATTTGTTTAAAATAGTTTAGCTTGTGACTATCAACATTGCTTCGCATTATGATTATACTTTTGATAGCAGCTTCCTGAAAAGGCCTCTGTTATTGTGTAACTTTGTAGTCGCACTCATATTTGTGAGTAAATTCTTAGTTGCACTTATGTTTGTGAGTAAATTTTTCGTCAGACTTATGTTTGTGAGTAAATTCTTGCTTGTACTTGTGGGTGTGAGTAAATTCTTGCTTGCATTTATGTTTATGAGTAAATTCTTGTTTGGACTTATGTTTGTGAGTAAATTATTGCAGATACTCATATTTGTAATCAACTTCTTATGGACTTCTGTCATTGAAGAAGCTGTATATTACAAGTGAAAGAATCTTGAAAGCCGCTATAAACCAGAACTTAATAAAATAACAACTTAAAAGTCAGTGAGTAATCTCCCCTGCAAAGCTTGCTTTCCTGACAGCTGCTCCAAGCAAAAGGAAATGTCACCAAATGCAAAGAAATACTGAAGCACTGCTATATTAAGGATTGCCAGCTGAAGCAGTAAGCCACAGGTGATGATGACACACGTTACCTTCTGGCGGTGGACTACGCCTGGACCTTAGTGACAGTACTGAGCCCTGTGTTGTGACCTCGTCTTAGTGTCCAAACAGAGTTAGGCAGTGTTATCATGGTTATTAATAAGAATGGGTATTAATACTGAGCCAGAGCCACCTCCTCAGGCTGGCTCAAAGTAACACATTATTTATTACCAGGAGGTTGGATTATAATTGGTGTATACCGTATACGTTATTAAGTCTTGATTTTGTAACAAAATGCAATAGGATTATAATATGCATCTGGATGACATAGTTAAAAATTAGATTAATCATGTGACTAATAATAGTGATACTACATGTAGATAGATAATAGTTGGGTGGATACTCTATGGCAATACTTAATATTGCTATCAACTTAATATGGAGTAAATACTAAAAAGCTATGCAAAAATAATTTTACATTTGAGACACAGGTACTGGGATTAATAACATGGATATTGGTATCCATGGTACTCAAGGAAAGATGGGTATTCACAGTATGGTATGGACATGAATATTGGTGTTCATGGTACTCAAGGTGTTGAAATGGAGGGATGGTTACTTACAGTACTGACATGAACAGATAGGTACACATGGGATTCACATTGGCAAATGGGTACTAAATTAGTAAATACACTGATGTGGATAGATGGGTATTCACATGGACAGTTGGGTATTCATATGTGTACTCAAGGTACTGATATGAAGAGATGGGTATTCATGGTATTCACATGGACAGATGGGTACTCAAGGTACTCAAATGGATAGATGGGTATTTGTGGTATTCATATGGAGAAATGGGTACTCACAGTACTGTACTCGTGAGAAATGGGTACTCAGGGTACTGACACGAGATAGGCATTCATGGTACAGTATTGACATGGATATGGGTATTTGTGGTATGCAAGGTATTGACATGGAGACAATTGGTACTCGAGGTACATTCATGACTGTATTTAACCCTCTCCATGCTGAAGACAACCAGAGATGCCATACAGAGCAGTTCTGGTGTCTAATCCAACAGGGAAAGGGTTAATGTATGCCTAGGGTGTTGGACCCGACTCAGACTCGAGTACCCGACCATCTATGGATTGCCCTTTTTCAATTTAAATACAATCATGAATGGCTGAAAACAACCATTTTAAATACATGGAGTTATCTCCCTTGTGGGTCTACAAGTCCTAAGTCTTTGATAAACCTGACTGAACGAACCCCAGGTACCCGGGTACTCATTCAGGCCCTACCAGGAACCTATAAATGTACTGCAGATTACAGAACATAAGTTACTGTACCAATGTTACAATCAGTGTATAAAACTCCAGCAATGTTACTGCCAGACATGAGAACTGGTAAGTCTGATCAGTTACCCGTCCTCATACATGTTGGCCAGTGAAACAAACAAAAAGTAACACTACATCCAGGCGTGCAAGGATAAAACGTTATCAGTCCTCGCTGAAAATAACCCATTGCGGACGTGCGGATGGGCTCTATTTCGAACACTGTTACAATATTATAAAACTTCTATGTATAATAACAATAATTATCTCCTCCACAAGTGAATAATCCCCTCTCGTTTTGCTGCCCTAACCCTACAATACACTTTAATCCTGACGAACAATTCCATGTTAAGTTTTCCACAGTCAGAATAACAAACGCATTAATATTTAGTGCATGGTCAACAATGAAAAATTAAAACAAGCTTGAATCCAAATTTCTGGAAATTGGTCTGAAAACACACATTAAAATTATTGTAATCAATCGGAAGTAGAATTAAACATTGGGTTAGCTCCGCTTTGCCCCAGCACGAAACACAGCCAACAATTGGTGCAGACACACAAACAAGGAAAACCCACATCAGGACGTTAACAATACCTTCTAGTGCCATGTCACGTGACACAATCGACGTCACAGACGATCGCCCCGATACAGTGGATGCTGTCAGGTCAGCAGGTCAAAGGTTAGTGTCAGAGGTCAAGGTCACGAGGACACATGCAATAATGCACATGAAGCTCATAAATATGCATATTGACATGTAACCCCCCCACCCCCCCCCCCTCCCTCCATCATACAGCACTAATAGGCAATAATTGACTTACATGTAATCAATACATTTTGAAGAATGGATAAATGGACCACACTACAATGAAAATGTTTATGGCCATTTTTCAGTAAATGCATTAAGATTCCTGCACTTACTTACATAGAGGTGACAGGTAGGTCAAGTATTATCCAATACTGGTGCTATATGTAAATCTTATCACAGGAATGTAATACTCTCCAGACAAAAATCACTATTTTCCTATTCAACCATTCACACTTTGCAGGATGTGTAAGTTTAGTTATCAAAACATCCTCTACAAGGACCAAAATACTAAATTACTAGGAGAAAATAATAAATATTGAAAATCAGTCAGCATGCATTGTTAATTTGCCTAACTACGGACTGGATCCGGGTGTGTGAAGCATGCACTGTGCGACACAACTTCCCCGATCTGAGAAAGCAGGCGACTTTCGTCGTACACAGAGCAGGTGGTATTCTGGCTAGCTCACTCCAACTACAGCTTACATTTCGCCGATAGGTTAGAACGAAGAGATGCCTTGGAGCCTTTGTTTTCATCCTCACCTACCAATATTCATCCAACATGGTTCAACTTATAAACGTACTTAATGAATTGGGAATAGATAGATGTGAATAGTGAGTGATTATGGAGTTTAACGTCGCTGCAGGAATATTTCACCCATTTGCAACGAAGAAGTGCATGGATTCAAATATTTATTCAATCTCATTAAAATCAGATCTTGGAATCAATTCCTAGGCTTAGATATCCTCAGAAGATTTGTCAGAATTTGGCAAGATGGACCGCCGTGTCATGAGGCTTCATATCTACTAAAGAGAATCTAGTTACGTTCCCTCACTGATAACTATGCGTGTTATAGTCTCATAGTGGATATGAGAGCATCATGAAAAGAGGCTCAGATTTTAATGAGATAGAAGATATACTCAGCTGTTAACCCTCTCCTTGCTGAAGGCAACAGTATGCCCTTATGAGCAGTGCTTTTGCCTGCTCTAACAGGAAGAGGGTTAAAGCAATATATTTTATGGTTTCCCTTAATTTTGATGTATTTAATGTTTTACGTCACTGCAGGAATATTTCGCCCATACGCGATGACCTTTCTTTTTGTAGTTCGAAATATATTCCATATTGTTAAGGAAGACTGACACTATTTGCATTACATTATATTTATTTGCGGATTAAATCAATTTGATGATAAACCGTACATACACCAATCAGGCCAATATATGACTTCTTATATTTTTCAATCAAATCTAAATGTATTTTTCTTTCCTTTTTTTATTATTCATGAACTAAATTCGCTCCATTACCAACATAGATAACACAGGAAAAAATAACATTAAACCAAATCCGACATGTTCTATTTTCTACGAGACACGAGAAGTCGAAAGTAGTGAACAAATTTGATTGGCTGCTTACCTCTTCTTGGAGTGACGGCTCGCTCTCCCGTATTCGGTCGTTTCTTCTTTCTCTCTTTTCTCTCCATCACTTTCATTGACATCTTCTTACATTCCTCAGTCGTTGACACGAGCATGTTACAGAACTGAAACGATATGCAGTTACCATGACAACCGTGCTACAACTGATAAACACAAAGGTCATTTTTTTTAATATAATTTAAAAAATAACTTTAATTTTTCAAATAAAATTAAACTTGTAATGCTTGTAAGTGGTTAGTACTGCTATAGGTCATCTGCCTGACCTTGACCCTTGACAGACATACACTGATTCATGCTGATCATGAGTTACTCGAGAAATTAACATAATTTTCTCGTCATAATTTCTGCATCGAGTTAGTGATCAACCTGTGCCAATTTGAAAGGATACAGTGAAACAGTTCTTGCTGAACGCCATGTTGAAGATAATACGCACAAGCATGTTCTACATTTGGAAGTGCTGTGACCTGGTGATCTTGCCCTCTGCCCCAAATTTCCAAATACCCAACTGAATCTTGGGGCCAATAATGCATTACAGTTCTTGTGATAGCGTGTGCCAAAAGTGAGTGCCACTTTGATCCCAGTACAGACAAGAAATCTAATTCTAAATATCTGCCGATATTGGCATGAAATAATGACCTAGCCTAAAGTATGTTCTCCACTAAAGTATGTTGATAACATAACAACTTAATGCAAGCCACAAAACAATAAACTAAAGCAAAGCATTGAACAATTACCTCCTGTGTACATTCATTAAAGCAATATACATGTATTCAAATTAAAACTGAAGAATCAAATTTCTTGAATTTGTCATACACATGCAGGTATCATTTCTGTTTCTATTCGATTTAGTAAAAACATAATTATTTGGAAATGTGGTGCTTGATGAAATTAAAACAGGGGACAAATATGTTCATAAAGAGTATTAAATATGGGTATGATTGATATACATGTACATGCAGTAAAATAATGTAATGAAAACATCAAATAAAAAATATAAAATGTAATACATGTATATTGTTTACACATATTGATCATATAACAATGTGCTTGAATGTGTATCATCAACTTCCTCAAGCAGACATAAACATGAACATGAACATATGTTAATAAAAACAGCTTTAACTGGGACACATGCATAACCATGGAGGCGAGAACAAGGGGAGGTGACCATTACCCAAACCAGGTGAGAGTGATGCGAGCAGTAGTCAAACTTCTGGGTCATGCAAACCTTGATACTACGGTAGTATTGTTTATATAGCCAAATAGAAGCATGATGTACAGACAAGGTACATGGGCTCATTCCAGTGTTGCTATGGTATTTCAACAAAATAGTTAACCCTTTATAGATCAAGGAATCACAATTGAACACTTTAAATATCTTAAAGGCATAATATCACAGTTGATAAACATGTATAATCGGACAAACGAATTTCGATCTGAGACTAATTACGCT